>WUQG02115243.1:0-25123 GCA_011317285.2 Androctonus mauritanicus | reverse complement strand
CCCGTCCTCCACAATCCGGCTGACTCCTCCGCAGGGGTGGGCAGCCTGTGGAAGGGCTTGTTTCGCCCCGCCACTTATTGTTCATCCTGAATGGAAAGTGGCGTCATCTGTTGACAAAAAAAATCGACTGGGATCGGACTCTAACAAGTAAGAATAAAGTTTTTAGAGATGAAACAATAATCAAATCTGGTTCTCTGATTGAAAGCCAAAGCGTTTCCAATCTGGCCGACTATGGCTATCTTATTCATTGATCATTTCATAATTAAACAAAGTTGACCTAAAGATTAATTTTTATGAATAATTATCATGATTTGTATAGGATATAGCACTAGACTCAAAGAAAATCAATATTCGACTTTGTCAGATTTCAGTCATTTAGGATTTTATTGTATGTATTTTTATTGTTGGAGTTTCAGTTATTGGATTTTGATCTAAGTCCATGGACAAGATATATTTTGTAATTCTATACATATTACAAATGACAGCATTCAATATCTTAAAAATTCTTTATAAAGTATTTCAAATTATTGATTGCGTATGAAAGATATTCTAATTATATTGAAAGATTTTTGTAAGAAATAATTATAATTTTATTTGCCATCAGCAAAAGTTTTATTTATATTTTTTATATAACGTGTACTATCGGTATGGTGTCTCCTACTCTTGTTTATTTTCGCAATTTATAAATTCAAAGAATACTTAAATTGCATAATGAACACTTCATTATTAATTGTTTCATTTTTTGTAAAAGTATATACTCTGTTGAAAATAAAACGGCGCAGGTTTGTCGCAAATTTTCTGTAAGCGTAGGAAGCAGCCACTCTCAAATTCCTTCAGTTGTTCATGCTGCTGATGGATACGTCGTAGAGAAATCATCATAAACTACTTAACATTATCAAAACCAATCAGATATATCCATACCGACCTGATCCATATTTATGAACGCTGCTCCTTATATTGGCTTCAGATTTGCCCTTTGAACTCTCGAAACGCTCTGTACGTTTACTGGCGATAAAATTTTAATCATTTGTATATCTAACTGAAAGTCATTTATATACAGAGTTTCGGAATTATTGCTCTATTTTTTAGGGATATATCATTTTTTTTTTTTTGCAATAGAATTTATTACAAAATAGCAATAAGTAATATACTATACAAGAAAATTATAAATACTTTCTGCTTACAGATTTTATTTCAGCTTCACATTATTCATGTTTGTTGATATAAAAAGTTTTTAATTTCAATTATATTGTCAGAATCTAGAAGCAAGACAATGATTTTAAGTCAAATACAATAATCACTAACCGACTATTATTACAGGAATCGTTACGGCAAAAATCCAATTCGCTATAACTTTTGTCCTAACCAGTAAATTAAATATTAATCTGATAATTGTATTCGGAAAAGTATTCAATATTACATGATTGCCAAATTTGAAACTTCAAATCTAATTTATAAAAGAACTAGAGAAGTTTAAAAATTGTAAAAATCGACCAAACGTTGTTTTTCTCCTTCTCTTCCGACGATACCTCTACAGGTCATATCATTTAATTTATATCGATGAAATTTGGGATTTTTTACTTGAGATCCCCTGAAAATTTGCGCATCATCCACATTAGCAGCATGGTGATGATGATGAATTTCAGCATAATCGAGTCTAAATAAAAGGGGGAATGGGGTCTATTTATATACCAACAGGAAATGGGGAATTTTTTCATAAACATCTCCCATTCTCTGTTCGTATATAAATAGTATTGTTTAACCAATTTTAACCAAATTTGAAATACAATATGTGAATAACGTAGCTCAATTAAAAACTTGTGAAAATTTCCCCCGAATTGAACTAAAATTAAAAGATGTAGAAGGCTGATTATCTTCGTAGAAATGTCTCTATAGGTCACCTCATTTAAGCGATTTCGAACAAATCTGGAATGAAATATTGTTTATATTATTTAAGGCTTTTTGGAAAATGCAGCTCAATAGAGTCAAAATAATAGAATTCACCATGAATTCTTCTGTAAATCGAATCATTCAACCGATTTCGATCAAATTTGATATGTAATATATATGTTTATTATTTTACTAAATGTTTCCTAAACTTTTCTATTCAATTAAATTAAAAATAAAGAAGGTATTTAATGATATATTAATATGTTATTAGACTATTTCTCTCAGAAAAATATATTTTATTTAAAAAAATGATATCCAATCAAAAACATTTAATAAATAAAAAAATAAGCCAAGTTCAATACTAAAAAATTATGATATTATATTTGGACTAATATTAATCTTTGCTTTAATTAATTATTTAACACTTTTATGATATATGTACAGTAATTGAATCATAAGAAATCTTAATCATTATGATTATGATATAAATTACGTTACGTTTACGATTACGTTTTTTATAATTTATAACTTAATTATAAAAAACGTTTTAAGAAATCAAAATAAAAAGCTTAGAATTTTTAAATATGTTTAACAAAAGTTTTAACATAAGCATTAAAAAAAAGCTGTTCTAGGGAAAAATAATTGCTTATTTTCTAAACACGTCTAATATTTTATATTGATTAAAGATGCTCCATTAAAAGTTAAGTTTTCAAATTCATCTTTAACAGCTTCTATTAATTAGTCGAAAATATATTAAGAGAGTATCTCAGAAGTTAATCTGAATATCTGCAATTTTTAAGTTATTGAAACTACAGAATGAAATGATTCGTCTTCGAAATCATATTTAGGATATTGATATCGAATTTCATAAAAATCTATTAATTATTTTGAAACATTAATGGAACAGACAGCAGCGTACTAATCTTAATAAAACGTTAGAAAATATGTTAAAAAAAAAAAAAAAAACATTTACTAGACTATTATCGAAAAAGTAAAAACTTACCAAAACGTTTTTAGAAGATTAAAATAGTGGTGTAGCCAGGTGCGTATTCATCGTCATGATTAATATTTTAGTGTTAAAATTATTCCAATGCCAATTCAATTAATAATGAATATTAATTCGTAAATAGTTTTGATAATATCTAATCAAATGTTATCTAATCAAATAAATATGTAATAAAATATAATTTTATTACATATTCATTTGATTAGATACATACTCATTTGATTAGATAACATTACATTAAATAAATTTTTTTGTTAATAAATGCTATCAAATTTTACACCTTTCAAATTTTGGCTATCTAAAATGTAAATTTTCAATTAAATTTTCTCATTTATAAATGTTTTTATTTCTATAATAGATTATAGTTATAAACTATTTTATAAAGGCAATCAATCTCCTTTATAATATCTATCAATGCAATCTCCTTTCTGTCATATAAATATATATTTAACAACTTATTTATGACAAATATTTAAAAAATTATATAAATTTATATTTATGATCAAACTTATGTATTATATAAATATTTATTAATCGTTTATAGTATAATCATAATATAATCGTCATATTTAACTTTAAAATTATTAGAATAAAATTTTTAACTCTCAAAAAATTTAAAAATTTTCTATTTGTTTCATGAATTATTTGCACTGATGTTTTGTGTGAAAACTTTTAGAATTATGTTGTATCATATATTAACTGAGAAGTCCGTTTTAAGAATTTTATATTAAAAATATAAAAAAAATTGAATATATTCGAAGGCAATTTTGTAATTTGAAAAATTTGATGATACCAAAAGAAAAATTGATGTGACTGATAAGATAGATAAATAACCCGGGAAAGAAAGAAAAGAAATATACCGAAAAGCAAGAAAATTATTCAATGTCAAATTAATGCAATCTCCTGTCTGAAAGTCAATATTTATTTGTTTTTATATAAATTAATTTTAAGAAAAAGCAAGTTATATTTTAGGATTAAAAATAATTCTAAAATATAGTGAGTTTTCCGTATTATTTAGTAGCTGGAATTTAGAAAATGTTCAATCTTCTGAAAGTTTTCCAATGTATAATAAAATTTGGCAAATTTTCTTTCGTTAAAAATTACAGCTCACTATCAAAATAGTATCAGCTTTATATTTCAAAACTTTAGGATGAAAAATAATTTTGTAACACGTTTTGTTATAAAAATTCAAATTAGTTTCCTTATATTCCATATAAACAAAATACAGTTAACTAACAGATAAACTAACAATTAACAAACAGAAATTGGGTGCGATTTATTGTATTTATTTGTGTTACAAAAAAATAGGAAATGTAATATTTCCAACAATTTGAAAGAGGAATTTTAACTCTATGAACACTATACACTGCCATTCTGTTAAATAACTAGATTAAATTCAAAGCCTAAGGCAGGACTTTGTTCAAAGCACTAAAGCAGAAAAAGTCCTGCCTTAATGCTTTGAATTTAATCTAGGAATTTTAACTTTCATATGTGATTTATTTACCCATAAAACTTGCTATTACAAGTCTCACTCATAAATTCTTTACAGCTGTTACAAGTTATGAATAGAAGTGAGAATAATGTATATAGTAAAAGATTAATTCTACTATGTTGTTTTAATAAAGCGCATAATATGATTTATAGAGAAAAAAACAATAAGGATATTTGCCAGCCGACATCTTATTATTGTTCTGTTTATAGAATTCTTTATATACAGTATTTAAATGAGAAATTTATATAAGGGAGTTAATAATTGTAAAATTAGAATACACACATTTTAATACATATTCAACGGTGGCTTATAAAATTTCAAAATTATGAAAACAAGAAAAGTCTGTTTCGATGCTCCACTGGTTTTTATATACTTCTTGATTTACAGTACAGTATATTGATAGTAAATCTTTGAGAAATTTTATTATTATAATTGTATACAAGGCCGTTTATATCTCTCAGTTAAGTTATATATTCAAAACTGATGTGATATATCATTAATCTATTCTTAATAATTTCGTTATCAATTTTGATAGGCTTTATTTAAATTAGTATTGATATAAGATTTAAAAATATATTGAATAATCATAATTAGAAATGTTCTTTATTTATGAATCAAAATTTTATTTAATACAAATAAATACAAACTGATCACTACAATAATAATACAAAGTAAAATATTTTAGGAACGTTATTTATTACAGAGCAGATAGAGAAAAACCACAAAATGATTAAAATTTCAATAGCTCAAAAAATTTATTAATGATTAATTTATGATAATTTTTCAATTTATTTCAAAAACAGCAAATTTAAGTGACGATATGAGTGAGAAATATATTATAAAAAGGTCTACAGAATGCAAAGTCAATATATAATATTCCTTAATTGAATTTCTGCATATTATAAACAAGCTAATAATATTAAAAATTCAATTTGGAATAAATTTGATGAGCATCAAATCAACTGAGTAAAAATTGTTTTATATGTAATATAATTTCATATAAAATTAATTATGCAAAAGCCAGTTAAATTATTTTAGATTACAATTTTTTAAAATAAGCATTCATTCAAAGAAAGTTCTCAAATTGTACAAAGTATCAATTATTCTATTGATTAAATCTCTGTCTCGTAAAGAGAATTCGTTTAAAAATCCTTTTGAATCGCCCATATTATTAATTTGAATTCTGCGATTTGCTGGCTATCAAATGAGAACATCTTGTTATAGGCTCTAAAATTAAATGATCATTTTCATAATCTTATTAACAATTTTTAACGAAGAGATACTACTTATGTTCATAGAATATTTTTATCAAAAATTTTAATCACTTCCTATTCTGTACTTTCCTTATCTTTCTATAAAAATAATAGTTTCCCGAATATTTATTCTTATGGCAACGAGAAAATTTTAATGTAATGCCCAGTAACATTGCACAGTTTTAACAATTTTATTGTATAAACGGAAAACAAAATGAAAATTTCCGCTTGAGAAAGTCATTTCATTTTTTATAATCTTGTTATTATTCTATAGATAAATTAATAAAACAACAAAAGCATATTATAATAGCTAAGGTCCACGAAGGGCGTCCGTTTCCAGAGGATCTGTTTGTTCAATATTTTGTCCAAGTTTTTTATTACTTGTAGTAGTTAATTTCCAAGTACAGTCACCATAACCTTTTATTGTAATAATATAAACAGTTGTTGTTATCATCCAAAGAAATAGTATACCAACCTGAAGTGAAAAGAAATTTAGTTTTACAAATAATTAAAAATTCAATGTAAATCGAAGTAAATATTTATAATAAATAAACTTACTTGTAGCCAATAAGACCATCCATGATAATAAAGGGCTTGAATATCAACAACTAATAATAAGCCATAAGCTGCGGTTAGCTGATGAATTAACTCTGCCATATTTCCTGATATATAAAGTATAGGAATAGTTGCTGATACAAAACCTAAACAATCGAAATTAAAATTAAATTAATAATAAAAGATTAAAACAATTTGTAATATGTTATGTTGTTATCAGATGACAATAATTCAATTTATAAAAATGAAAAATCTTTACTTTTTATTTTTTCATTTTTACTATTTATTTAAAACCATTGTGGGAATAAAAGTAAAAATTCAAAAATTTTAATGGAATGCTGTCATCCAAGCATAATAAACAGAAATTTATGATTAAAATTTCCATCTGGAATAAACTTTTAAAATTAATTTCTCTTTTATATTTCAGAAACGATTTAAGCAAAACATACTGTACATTGATAATAGGCCTACTGTATTGTCTATGTACACCAAAGAATTAGTTAATAAATAGCAAATAATATATTCTAAAAATTGGCTATAATTTCATTGTATAGTACAAGTATAAACATTCAATATAACATTAAAAAATTGCAGCTTTTTTTAATTGTAAATTGTTAATTTGTAAACTGATTAAATTTTGTTTATAGTTGGAATATAAGAAATTATAAATTAGCATTCTTTTTAGAATAAATGCTGAAACTATATTTAAATGATTTGCAATTTATTTTTCTGGATAATATTTTGTGAATAATCTATGCCGTGTTTTTATTTCCGTGTTTAATGCCGTGTTTTTATTTCGTAGTATGAAAAAAATATTATTAAAAAGTTTTTTCAATAAATAACAATCTTATTAGCCTTATACATATTAAAACAAAACCTATTCGAGCATTCAAGCATTGCAATTAAGATAGCAATGTCCAAATTTATGAGGATAAAGGAATTAGACTCGCGTATCACAGAAGACCTCACAGAATGCCGCAGATGGCCCACGGCTGTAGTTGCCAATTTAGCTCTTTATCGTAACAAAGAAATATCTTTTATTAATATAGTGAATATATTTATCCGCTTAAGTTAATGCAAATGTATTTTGTTACTGAATTTTTCTAAAATACTAAAATATAAAGTTAGAGAATTATAAACAAAATATTCTCAATAATATCAAATACATTATAAGTAATATATAACCACATTTTATGTTTTTGAAATCTTATATTATTAATAACTCAAAATTTCAGATTTATCTTTAGATAATATTATTTTTCTTTCTTGCATAATTACATATTTAGTCTTGTTCCATAACAGAACACAAACAAATATGATTTTTCGTAAATACACTAAACAGGAATTAATTACATTCAGATATTTAAAATATAATATAATCTGCTTTTCTACCATTAACACAAATTTAAATGCTTTGCCACTCTGCTTCTGGAATAGTAAACATTCCTGACTAAACTCTATTTGAAAAGAAGGAAACTGAGGTCAGCAGGAGATAAACGTTGACAGAAAGTGATGTATTTATCAAGAGCAGCCAAAAATAGATCACGTCTTTGGATTGATCAGAACAGTTACTATTAAAGTCCAAACATGAATTTTTTAACTTTAGGATTATTTACTGGAAATTAAATAATGAATAAAATCATCGACTAAAAAATTAAAAATTAATATAAATTCGTCATATTTAAATTATTATTCTTATAAAATACTAAAGCTAAATATACATATATATCAAATTTCTTACCTTGAATATTCATAAGTAAAATGTGGAAAAAAGATAAAATTGGCAAACGATCTCGTTTTCTGATGGTAGCTATAGATATAATTAGAAGAACAACTGTAATTGTAACCATAGCTACACATAATCCTGCAGTAGCTGTTTTGCACATTTTACCATCTGTTTAATGTAAATTTCAAATTTAATTTTTTTAATAATCGTAATATGTAATCATATTTATGTTTAATGTACCATAAATGAAAATAAAATACAAGAGAATTTTATCAGATATATTACAGTAATTCATTTGAGGTTTCAGATACATTATTGGAAAGCTACTTCCCAAATGTAGCAAATTTTTCGATATGTCATCCTTATATTTAATTAAACTTATACTATATATCTAAATTTTTTCTCCTCATTGAAATTTATTTAACGTTCTGAGCTGTCTTGATTTTTGCAAAAATATCTACTCATTATAAATACTTCAAAATTAGGCCTAATTAAAAATGAAATAAAGTAAAATATTTTAAAATTTCACATAAAATTTATAAATATAGCATAACAGAATTAATCCGAAGAAAAGGTATAAAAAAATTTAAATATTAAGAATTTATAATAGGAATTTAACATAACTATAAATATATTTCTAATAATTAAAAACATAAAAATGATGAATATCATACTTGCTTATTAAATATATTTTTAAATAAATTAACGAATCTGGTAATTGGAATTTAAATAATGGAAATGTTTGGGATACAATAAATAGCATGATGTGATGTTACGTGACTTAATTATTAATCTTAAATTGATTTGAAGTCTAAATATTGAGAAGAAAAATATGAAAAAAGTTAGACTGAAATGATTGCGTGACTTGATTAATTTCTTATTGATTAACTGTCATGCAATTTTTCTAACAAATCCATTACTATTATGCAGTAGGTTTTCATTCATGAAATTATATTTCTTTATACTACTAATTACTGTCCATTTAATTACATTTTTCTTGTAATCTACTTTTTCTATTGTTTAATTAATAACTAATTATTGTTTCGTTTATTTATAAAGGAAGTAAAATAAACCAGAGATATTTTTATTTACTGCTGTTTAGGTTAATTAAGTACACATAATAAGAATCACTCGAATCGTCGCAGTTAAAAGATGAAGCAATAATAATATAAATTTTGTGATCTATAATATAGTATAAATATAAAATTAAAATAAATAAATACAGTTAAACCACTTTTAAAACGTATTAAATACTAAGCAGATAATTAATATTTTAAAGTAAAATTAAACTGATTTACATAGAAAATGAATTCATAAAAATCATTTTTTATTTAAACCAACGATCGTTGATTTAAACAGATCTAGTTAAAAATTCGATATCAAAAATATGGTTTAAAAACTGTAAAAAAATATCGAATATAACAATGTTTGTATAAATTATTATTACAAAAATATTTTTGAAGATAAATTTTTTCTAATATAATGAAGAATAGATGTAATAATCTTTGCAATTTGATTTCATATTTAGATTTCGAATATATATATGTATAGTCTATACTGTATATATATTTACTTAGAATACTTGTAAGCTGAATATATCAAAATAATGATAGATAGGCTACATAAATATGAAAATAATAAACACTGGTCTGTAAATTTTTTTAGAAGTCCGTTTTAATAAATGTAAATTTTTCCATAAATACCAAAGACATTGCCATTAGAAATGACCTAGATATAAAAATTATGAAAGACGAGGCCTACTTTTTAAAATCTATAAGTAATTATTATAAAATAATGCAGAATTGTAAGGCCTACAGTTCTGAATTGATAATCTGTGTTCTTAAGACTGCATTTAAGCCATTAGAAGAACGGACTTTCATATTTATCATTGCAGTTATCATTCTTCTTTACTTGCTTGCCTTCTAGTCTTTTAAATACTACCAACTTTCTTTTCTCGATAGTAAGAGAGTGAAATTTTTTCCATCATCCGACTGTCAACTCCCCTATATTTAGCTGTTTTTGTTACTTTTTTACTTTGTTCCTTTCTTTATATGAAATTTTTCCACGTACTTTTTATCTCTTTTTTTTAAATTTGAATTATGGAGTCACGTTTTTTTTTTGCTCTCTCTGAACAAAGAAATGCTGAAAATGCTTACATGATTACATTGTAATATTGAAGTACACTGTAATAATTTATTTTTTAAGATTTCAAAAATCTTTTTGATTTTACTGCAACCTGTTGTTTTGTAATAACCCTTTATTATTGAATTTAAGATAAGAAAGATTTCGAAATTATTTTTCACAAAATCGTCATCAATAAGCTATATTTAACTTTTTATATTTGATGATTATGATTTTTTAAGATACGATTGAAAAAAATCAGTTAAAATTAAGTATTAATATAAAATTATAAAATGCGAGTATGTCATTGCACTTCATTATTTCTCCAAATATCTAATCTAAAAAATTTCTTTGAAAATTTTATATTAGAATTTATATTTGCCTGTTGGATTTTATCATAATTTCAAATTTATAAATTTCATAGTTAATTAATATTTTTTTCTTCAATTTATTATAAAAGTATAAATTTTGTTATGAATTTTTTAAAAATTATGGATGATAAAAAGATCGAGAATATTTCCATTGATAGATTCAGATATAGAACTGTAAGCCCAAGATACTATGTTATTATTCTAATTAATAGATTTTTCAATCGAAAATAAGAGATCGTTTTAGATTAATTTTTCTAAAATCTTGTTAACATTGTCATTAGTTAACAAATTTTAACTGTTCAAAAGTTAATATTAAAAATTTATGAAATTTATTATTATCTTCTTTAGTTTGAATATTATACTATGAAAGGAGCTTGAGAGTTTAAAAAACTAGAAAAAGTCTTATCAAATAATTATGAAGTTAACTTTTCTTGAATTTTTTGGAATTTCTAATCAATTAAATTTTTATTCAAATGCATGTATATTGTTTTCTCCAGTAGATAATTGAATTTATAATAAATGATATATATTTATATTAATTATTCATACTATCTGAATAGTTTCTTCTAATATTATGGTCTTCAACTAAAGTAAAACTTCTATTAATACCATAATTTCTATTTCAGTTTGAATAATACCGAGAATAATATATGTATGGTACTTGCATAAAAATTCTTTGATCATGATGATCAAACAATTTTTGTTGAATATTAATGCTCAGAATATTAATAAAAAAACTATAAGGATTGTGCAAGAATGGATATAATAGTTATCCAGCATTGTTAAAATAATTTTGATACAATAAATTATTATTGTATCAATATTATTACCATTAACGACGATTATATTACTATCATTAACGATGTTTAATTGATCAAACGTCATTAATGATTTCAACTTGTAATGGAACAACTGAATAGAAATTAAGTGTTAAGTAATATTGAGATATAGATATATAAATTTAAAACATTTGAATAAGCTTTTGCTACATTCCTTTTAGTATAAAAGGAGAAATTTGTGAATAAAGGTTGAACAGTTAAATTATTACATCCGGATATTTTAAGGATAAGCTTTACCATTTTAATATAAGTATAAAATTTTTAAAAAAACGTTTCAGAAGTTTTGGCATTACTTAAATCCCGTTGATTAGATTGTAAATTAATTTTTAACAAGAAATATTTCATATTTATCAATAGTTTATCTATACCGGTATTTGACGTAACTAATAAGTTCAAAATTAATACCGTAGTTACTAAACTTCGAATTCACTTATTTAATTTTTTAATAGTAAAAGTTGCTAATTATAAAATGGTTTACTTAAAAAATCTTAATGTAAAATAAGAAGAATATTTCTTAAGCTCTCACTGTTAAATTAAATATTATAAATTCTGATTGCTTTTTTATATCATATCATCATTAATTACGTAAGTTAGAAAAAAGAAGTTGTTTTTAGTTGAGAGAAGAATTACCTAATAAAGAGAATAAATATTTATAAAACATTTTAATTTTTTTATTTTATTAATATTAGACATATTAACATTATTAATTTTGAAAGTTTAGAAAAAGGAAATTGCCTTAAAACTGAAAAATTCAGATTGATTATTTAGATATACATTATATGTGCATATCTCAATATTTTTGAAAATAGTTTGGAAACAGAATATTTTAAATTATAAAGGAATTTAAAAACTTTTTATTTTTTCCTATAATGAACTAATCTATTAATCTATAAAACTGATAACATTGATATAAATATGTAATTAATATAAAATACATATAATCAATATTGATAATATTAAGTTTATTAAACTTAATATTATCAATATTGTACTAGAAATAAGATTAATTGTAAGAATAAAGATTTTATCTATAGTATATCCTATATACAGATATTTATTTTCCTGTTAAAGCTTTTATCAATAAACACATTTAAGCACTGAAAAAGTCTCCATTTTCATTTTTGAATAAGTTAAATTATAAGAATTATAACAGTATTGAGATTTCATGCAAATATTCTTTTTTTTTTAATGTAACAATGTAACAATAAATATTTTTAAAACTTTCTTTAATAATACTTACAGCTGTAACCACGAGATGCAGTAAAATCATCAAAATTTGACAGACATCTATCTACTGTCAATCTTGTTCCATTAATGTGCTTTCCTTTGCCATAAACCATAACGCAACGTGACCAAAGACCAGCATGACCTTTCGACACTAACTGTCCTAAATAAATTTAAAATCATATATTTATTTTGCATAAAATTTAAATGAATATTTTTCAAATGATGATAATTATTTCAGTATTATTAGTTAATTATAATAGTTCTTTAGATTCATATGTGATATGAATTGTAATTTACAAAAATATATCAAAAGCTGATAAATAAACTTACTGTATTGAAAAGAAATTTAAATTTATTAGAATTTTATTAAAATTAGATTACTTACCGGTTAGTATAATTTATTCATACAAATTTATAATTCGGTTTATGTCAACTGTGAATATTTTTGATCTGAATTTTCATTAAAAATTGAACTTAATGATCAATTTTATGATCATGAAAAAGCGCTATAAACTGGTACTAGAATATAATATTGAATACGTAATACCAGTTTATAGATTTACATTCAAGAAATTCCGTAAAATTCATAATAGCTAATACTGTACAGTACTAATAAACTATTCTGGAATGAATTTATAATGATAAATTTGTTTTTTATTTGTTTGATAGCCGTTGAACCTCGTTTCTCTATTAGTTTTTTATTTTCCTAGTATAAATTTTACTCTTTTAAAGTTGTCAAATGATTTTTTAAAACGGGATTCAAGTTTTTTATTATTTAAAATTCTCCGGTAGCTTTTATAGTTTAGATATAATTATTAAAATTATTATAAAAATAATATTTAAATAAAAAAACAATTTATTGTCTCTATTCTTGAAAATGTCTTTGTTTTTATTAATAGATAATGAATCTCCGAAATTAAGTAATACATTAACATGAATATTTTAATTTACTAGATAACAGAATATGTGAACATATTCACATATTCTGTTATCTAGTAAATTAAAATATATTTATATTAATTTAAAACTTATATAAAGTACTATTATTATTATAATAATTATTTCTTAGCATTAAATCGTATTTTAAGATGTTAACTATTATTAAAAATTAATTAATTTCTAAAAATTACATAAATATTTTTTTAGCATTTTTTAAAATTAATTTCATTAAAATGAAGTATAATTTAAAATGATTAAAATTATTGAATTCATTACAATTATTTCAGTTATATAGATTTAATATACTTATAATAAAATATTTTGAAATTATTTTTAATTAAATCGTATTTTACTCTATATTTATATGACAGTAAATCGTTCATTTGTATTTATAATAAAAGAATATATATTAAAAAAAAGAAAATATAAGAAAATTTAATTATCTGTAAATTTCAGATTTCAGATCAGATTTGTTGCATTTTTAAATTTTAAAATAAATTTTAAAGATGTTCATTAAAAAATTCTATGCAAAATAATCTGAAATTTATAATTAAGATATTTGTTATATTGTGTATAAATAAGTCTTTAATTGTTATCATTTATCTATAAGTTTCAATAAATAAAAACTAATTAAATTAATTTTAAATTTTAAATTGAAATTTTTAAAATTCTGATAAAGTATTTTTAAACAATATTTTTAGCATTTAAATTTTTTATGTCTGTTTTTAGTAACTTTGTTATGTTTAAGAATAATTAGACAACTTTTATATTACTATTATTTATTCATTCAATTCTAATTTATTACACGAAATAAAAAAAAATGAATGATATGAAGCACGATACAATTCATATGAATTAAAAAAGAAAATTATAAATTACTTTATTAAATATTTATTATTAGAAAAATAAAAATTTATTATGCTATTCTCGCTTCTCGAAAGCATATGTTCTCTGAAGAATGACTGAAATTGTTTTATTTGAAATATAACTGACATATTTAGGAGAGTGCAACGCTTTATAGAGAAATGATACAGCATATCAATGAAGATTATTATAATAAATTTCTAGGTTAATAAATAAATGATAGAAATGACTTTTTAGTCACGATAAAAATTATAATAATGATTATTTTCAGTCTTAAAGTTCATTGAATTCTGTTTATCTTTTAATTAAGCTGATGAGAAATAAACTACAAATAATTTCGTGCTACTTTTACAACTTTATCTTTTTTTAAAGAATCTTAAAGAATTAACTTTCAACAAATTATAATACATGTAAAAACTAGCTTTGTAATTTTTAAGAAAACGATCGAATTTTAGCCTAAATATAAATGAAAATAATAAATTAATATAATTCATAGGGATTCAATTTTTTTAGATGAAAATAAATTTTAATTCTAAACAATTTCTTAACAATTTTATTGAATTTATTTGTGATATTTTAATTATGAGATTAATTTGTAATTTTAATGTTAAAAGATGTGGATATTTGTATTTTATTTAACTAATAAATTGAATAAATAATAATAGAAAATATTTTTATAATTACTAAGTTATTCATTAATGTATTAAATATAATTATATTTAATTATTTAACAATATTATTCTTAATTATGTTCATATGATAAAAGATTGTGATTACTTATCTTGATTACTTAGTTTCGACAAATTTCAAATTAACATGCTATATAAGTTAATCTAGCAGACCGATAAATTATAAATACCAGATGAAAAATTAAATCTTAATTTATTTTTTCAGAAAAAATTATAGTTAATAAAGAAGTAATAGCATTATATTTATAAAACATAATTTTGAAGAAATAATTTTGTTTGTTAATGTAGCGAAATTTCATATATTTCTATTTTCAATAATATAAAAACACTAGATTATTTTGCTCGCTTATTTAGCTTACAAAATATATATAATTTATTATTATTTTATTAAATCATTATCTTGCTATTTTATATAAAATAAATTATTTTTAGTCAGATATTTATTTAATTATTCTACAAATTGGCATCAAGGAATAAAAAAAAAGAAAGAATTCAATAAATTTGTGTTAAGATATGATAATTTTGGAAAAATAATGTGTTAGCAAATTGAAAATTTAATAATGCAAATAAACATGACAAAATGAAAAAATAAAGTTATAAACAAAAATTCTTTATATAGTTTCTAAATAATATGCTAAGAATTCCAAAAAATGCTGAAATGACGTAAGTATGATTTCACTTTTTAAAAACCGGTAAACATTCAACGCCCTTTTTTCAATGACATAACTTGGACTCCTCCTCCTCCATGACCTATATATTAGAGTATACAGTATTTACAGAACTTTCATATACTGTATTTTTAACCATCTTTAAAAAATGGAAGAAAAACTTTAATTAAAGTTTAATAAATAAAGCGTTAAGTACGATGTTAATTTAAACCTGCATCTGCATCATTTTAATTTAACATTTCCAAGAAAATATAAATCACAGTAAAATGGAATATTAATGAAAAGTTAATGTTATAAAAATTATCAAAAATTTTATAAATAATTAAATTTTAATTTTTCAAAAATTCTTAGAAAATTAGCAATAATTTAAACTACTATGAAAATTTATTTTTCGACTTAAGTTTACTTGGAATTTTGATTTTCGTTTCGATCCGAAAAAATGCGAACTTACCATCAGAAGAGGGCTTCGCTGTAAATCGACCTACTGTTTGGGTCCAATTAAATTTCAAATCCCAAGTAGTCCAATAAGTTGTAGTTAAAGTTAAAAGTTGCAATAAGAAAAGCAAACACTGAAGAAGAAGAAAGAGAATTAGCATCACTTTCATGTTGAATTTGTAGTAGGCAATCGCTGTCTATAAACTTAAACCGAAGCGAGTTTGCATCTGTTGGATGCTCGACCTATGTACCAAGAGCGTCTCACCTCAGGGCTTGTGTGCGAGCCGTCTAGGCCAAGGTTAGACACCACAAACAGCGATTTAATTGCATCAGAGAAAGACGTTCTTAAAAAAAAAAAAAAAGAAAAAAGTCCAGTTACCGAGTAGCCAATAAGAAGGTGCTCAAGACTAACTTATGATTAAAAGTGTTGTAAATTCCAAAACAAGCCTCTTCAAATAGTACCGAAGTTTAAAGGCTGTCAACATTTACAAGGTCGATGTGTAAGTTTAAAAGGTAATAAATGTACTTCATCATACTTCATTTAACTATAATATGTCTGAAATAAAAAAAAAATGTAATGATTTGATGCAGAAATGTAATTTTTTTTAATTAATTAAAATAATATCGTTTGTTTTATTTTTATCTAACTAGAAAAATTCTAGAAATTTGAATTATAGTTTTTTCGTAATTAGAATATCAATGAATTTTTCTTTTTTAATTACCATACATAAGGACTCTAATTAACTTATATATTTGTTTTTTTTTTTTTTTATGTTTCAAATCGTACAACCGTTTTAATGATTTTATAAAAATTTATTAATTTAATATTTTAAAAAACAATAATGAAAAATTTTCACGATATATTTATTTATACAATAAACATTTTTTTTTTAAAGTTTAAAATTAAAATTATATCAATGTTTACTAAATTATTACTTTTTCAAGTATATTAATACAATTTTATTAAATTTATTACTTGCAAAATATGATAACATTCTGAAAAATATTAGAAAATGTATATAAATTCTCAAATGAAAATATTAAAATATAAAAAAAAATTCATTTATAAAAACTATAATATTTTAAATTTAACGAAAAAGTTATCTTCAATTTTAGATGATATTATTTGGAAATTCAAGGACGGTAATCAACACGGCAGTACCATTTGTTTTCTATTACGTTGTATGTTCTTCATCACTCTATTTATGGCGAATAGTTTTTCGTTCAACGACTGAATGGACTCTGGACACGAAATATCCTCCTTCCAAGGTCTTACGAATGTAAGTTATGTTAAGAATTCGAAGCCTTATTAGAAAAACAGTAGAGAGATATCTCGATTAAATTAACAGAATATAAATGATCTTTAAATTACTATTATCTTGTATAGTTTATAATTCTTTCGTTTTAATTTCAATAAAATTGTCCATTACAAGAGTTTTTTATTTAATTTATGATTCAATTATATTATAAATCATATAAAAAAAAAAAACAAAAATTGGAATATAAATCATATATATTATTTCATAAAATAATATACGGTTTTGTTATACAGTATTTGAGTTACTGTAACAACTTAAATACCGTATCTAATTTTTTTAATTACTTACGTATAATTTGTTTATTATCTAAAGTAAATGATTTATGCTATTTTGGAGTTAGTGACATATCTACAAGTTATTCCTGTATTTTATTATCTTTATATTTATAAAAGCATTATCAATATAATACGTTACAGATATAGTTCTTACTATATTTTTCTGATAATACTTATGTTCATTATCCACTTAAATATAATAAAATTAAAGATTACTGTATAATTTTACACAGAATAGTAACTGAATTTATAATTGATTAATAGATTATCAATAAAAATATTCAATATAATAAAGAAGTGAATGTAAATATCAAAATGTAAATAATCTATTAGATAATATGCCTAGAAACATTTAAAAAAGTGCGAATTCCTATTGCTATATAAATGAAGAACTGGATATGATAAATAACAGGGAAGTAAATAAGAAAAAAAGGAATAATTTATTCTATATTGGCATGAATTAAAATTAACATATGTAAGATATTCATTAAATATTTTACTTACTTAACAGAATAAAATAAATTTCTTCAATTTAAATGATGATTTTTTTAAAAAAGGAAATTCAGCATTTAACTCAGCTGAAATTGCATCATTAGTAAGAGAAATTATTATAATGGAATCATTCAACTCCATTTTCATAATCGTGGGTGGTAGGCTTATGAGAGCTCAGAGGAGAAGCTAAAAATTACACAAAGAATTTTTAAAATAGCCATATTAGGCCTGGACACGGAACGAAAAATTCCGGATCTTATCATTGTGGAGGGGGGAGTGGCAACGCTAAGGTATGCGCTTCAGTATTTTTTGCCAACGGCATGGGAGTGGTCAGCCTACTAATCAAATAGCCGACTTGTTATTACTTTTAGGGAACTGTTTCAGATGTCAGAGAAGACGTATGGTGAAATCCCGTAATAATTCCAAGCGGATGCGATGGCGTTTTTGTTGATGTTTTGCTCTTTAATAGGAGTTCTAGATGTCTATGATCTGGATTAGTCTCTTCTTTAAGCTGTTTACAGCGTAGAGAATTTTAATAACAATAAAATTTCTATGAATAATTTTTTTGAAAACATTTTCTCTTTTCCGCAATTATTTAATTTGAATATAATAATAATTACATATGAATGAGTATATTAAAGATTTGAATTTGGGCACAAAAGATTTTTAATACAGAGGATATTTAATATCCTCTGTATTAGGATATTAAATGTAATATTAATAAAAATTAAATTAAGCAATAACTTTAACCATAATTTTTCATCATATTTTTTTAATAAACAACAAATTTCAAATAAAAATTTTTAATCTTAAAATATTAAAATCTTATTTTAATTTAATTGATTATGGCAATTCTAATCATAACTTTAACAAATTTTGATTTCTTATTTTTATTAATTATTCTTTTTATTTTATTATTGTAAATTATTTACGTTTAATTTTTCTGTTAAAAGTGTAATAAGTGTTATATATTTTATCTTAATTTTTATAATTTGTTATTTTTAAATAAATAATTAATTTCGAGATTAATTCCATACAATACAGTCACTGTATATAATAATATAACGTCTTATCATATTTATGGAGGAATAAATGAAACTTAGATAAAAATAAATAAATAAATATTTATTTTCAAACAACTAAACTATTTAATCGTTAAAATTAATAAAAATAGCTATAAATTAATTTAATGATATATTTTTCTCAACACAGTTAAACTTCAAATAAAAACAAATATTTTTAAAAATTCACATTTTCTTGATGTCAATGGCTTTTATTAAATTATAGTATTACTAATTCAGACTCTTTCTTTAATATGCAATATTTATGAATCTGGTTTTATGGCTTTTAATGAAACAACTTTCTTAATGACATTGATAAGCATAAACAACTCTTTAACATATTATAAAACTTTAATGGTTATAAATTTAAAAATTTTGCAATTTTTTAACTTTATTGTATTTAAAAAATTTTTAAAGCTTGAAATTTAAATTGATTTAAAAATTTATATTTTGAATTTCCAGACCTATAATCTAATTTTAAAAAGTCATGCAATTGTCTAAAATTGATATCCGAACTTTGAACATAAATTTAGTTATTTTATTGGATTTAAATTAAAAAATGATTTCAATTTCAAAAGAATATATTTTTTTAATCAAATATAGAATTTAAATTCTGTTTCAAATTTCTAGATTTATTTCGAATTAAATTTCAGAAATAATGTATTGTGCAATTATATTTTTCCAGTTCTCGTAAATTTTAATGGATAATAAATAATTCATTTTAAAAATAATATAATATTTTTGTAAAGAATATGATTAAACTTTATATTATAAGAATAAAATAAGAAAAACTGTATAAGTTATAATTCAAAAATACAAAATTTTTACATAATCACTATAAAAGATTACAGAATTTTATAACGCGAATTATTTTCTAAAATATGTTATAACTGAAAAATACTAGGAGCACTAAACATAACATAATATATTTGACTTACTAAAAACACTAAATATAATATAATTCATCAATATTCATTTTATTGATTATTAGAAATTAGTTTTAGGTATAGGATGAAAATAACTATAAATTCATTTTAAAATTATATAAAAAAGGAGACCACTAGAATTTTGATAAATTAATTTATTAAATATTTTATATATATAATTCAATATTAAAACAGTTATTTTCATAATTAATTATGATAATTATTATTCATGTTATTCTATTATGGCTGAAAATTAAAATGTATAGAC
Organism: Androctonus mauritanicus; assembly: GCA_011317285.2. Lineage (NCBI taxonomy): Eukaryota > Metazoa > Arthropoda > Arachnida > Scorpiones > Buthidae > Androctonus > Androctonus mauritanicus. Next base: position 4,707 of record WUQG02115243.1, on the reverse strand, counting down.
CTATAGTAATTTTCTAATTTATTCATTTATTTTCCTAAAATGAATAAATTAACAAACTACTGTAGATCCATATTTCTAACTATCGGAACTTGTTAAAGGATTAAAAAAATTAATGTTTGTCTTTATAACATAACCTATATCGTAACGATATAGATTTATTTATTTATTTAATGTCCAATTAATTTATTCTATGTTCTAATATCACTATAATTATTGCCTGTGTTTAACATAATAATTAATTATAGGAAACAGCAAATTGTGAGTGTAATTTAATGTTCTTATAGACATTTTTTGTTTAATAAAAAAAGAAATTAGAAATAACAATGTAATAATGTTTCGGAGAATTCTCGCCATTACGACGTATATCCCCAATCTTTTTGATTCGTTGATGAAATGATATCGAAAAGATAAAATATACTAAAAAGAGTTATAATTACTAATAAAATAGTTTCAAAACAATAACAATTATATATATATTATGTCACTATCGTTCACTATTGTTGCGTCATTAGCTATTGTTACGTTATAAACTTATTTGATTCTGTTATATAGCAACTATTCTCGACATGTCTTGCACGTTTCTTTTGGATCTATTGAATACAAAAGATAGATTACTGCGAAGAATCCAATATCGAATTTCGTAAAACTCTATTCTGAGTGGGAGTCCATTACGCAAATGGAAGGACAAGCAGATGAAAGTACATAAACAATGATATGTCGATACGCAAATGGGCAGACAATGGAGGGATATGAATTTCATTGGTGATGGAAATATTGCGAATTTTCATACACATAATCAAGTACATAACTATAGGAAAATATTCGGATTTTTCTATAGATAATTTTCTTAAGGAAATTTCTCAAGCTATGGCTCGATATCTACAGGAAAATTGAATGTAAATTAAAGTGATTCGACATCGAATTTTTTATTTTTGGTTTTCCATTCTGTTAGATATTAAGCAGAATATATTCCAATGTTAGCCATGCCATATGAAGTATGATTTTCATTCCTCTTCTTAAAAAATTTGAAATTGAATACTAAATTCAATTCCAGATTTTCTAAGAAGAGGATTGAAGATCATACTTCATCTCCGCATGAAGATTGCCGTTCATTCGTGAAAGAACAGAAATATTCAGGCGTATTTACCATTGACCTCTTATAAGAGATTGCAAATTAAATTGAAATGTATTTATTATCAATGGATTGTCTTATTTTGTAAAGTTATAAAATTCTATTATTTTAATTGTAGATCAAAATTTAAATATTAAAAATAAATGCTATTATATTTTGAATTTAGTTAAGAAATTGGATAAATAGCAATTTAAACTTATAATGATTTTATATAATAATTACTCATTGAAATCTTTCTTGAATACTTAATGTAATTTATATTCGTTAGCCAGGTTACCAAGTAAAAAAGCATTATCAGACTAAAAATAATCATAAATAATTTCTTATTTTATAATGGAAACTTCAACTATTTTAAATTGCAAACGAAATAATAAGTCAATAGTATATTCTTATATATAGGCCTATACAGTATATATAAGCTTAATTTAAAGTTTACTTTACTGATAAAATTTTAGTATTTTAAATCAAGAAATTTATTATATGAGATTTATATGAAATTATTAAATAAACACAAAATTATTAAATATCAGCTTGAATCTAATAAAAGAATAAAAATATTTTTTTCATCATGAAATCATTAAATATACACAAAATCCATAAAAATATAGATAACTAAGATTGAACTAATAGAGGAAAGGGAAATAAGCGAAAAAGAAAAATCTTTGAGTAAGGGCGTTCACTGTCTTTATTTTGTAAATGAATCTGGAAAGAATAAAATTAAAATATATGAGTTATAGATTTTACAAGATAAGAATTCAAGTAAATGCAGTGAGGGAAATATAAAATACAATTACGAAAGGAAACTGCATATTTATGAATACAGCTGGAACATTATTATTATTTAAAAATATTCAAGAGAAATTTCTGTTTTAGAATGATTTAGTGTTTACAGCCCTAATTAAACACTAAATCTGCGAAATAATTCATATAGAGATCGAATTTTCGTTTATAACTTTAAATCGAGAAACAATAAAAAGGGTTTTTGTATATTAATAATTCTATTGTTTTATTAATATTCATTTTATATTAATAATAAATTTATGTTATAGTATTAAGCAGTTATTGTTGAAACGCAAAAAATGAATTATAAGTGCTGAAAAATCTAAATTGAAAAAATCAAATCAGAATTCCACTGCAAAATATAATTATGTATAATAACTAGTATTTAAGTCTGTCTTTGCTAAGTTGAAGGAAATATTTTAATAGAAAAGTGAACTATTTATAAGTTATTACATTTGTTTTAATAGTAATTTTCCGTAATTTTGATTTTTATTTGGACAAAGAAAGGAAAAATGGCAAAATGTTTGAAACTTATGAAATAGATTGAAAATAGAATGAATTTACCAAAATATCATCATTTACCAACATCAGCTAAATCAAGATATTGTATATGGCAGTGACTTTAAGTAAAATATTGTAGTCACTATTTGTTTTTACAGAAATCATTTCGGCTAAAATTAAATTTACTGTAACTTTTGTTTTTGAACGTTATTAATCTGACAATTATGTTGAAGAAAGGTATTCAATAGGACAAGGATTGTTAACATTTAAGCGTCAAACTAAATATTAGAGTATTTTAAAAACAGCAAAAATCATTTCTTCGTCTTTTTTTTCTTCTCTTTGTTCAGACATCTTACATATCGCATCGTTCAACCGATATCGACGAAATTTGATATTGATATTTTCTAAACATAAATAGGGAAAATGGTGATTTCGTCTCCATAAGTATTTGTATAGATTACATTTTCCAACCTCTTTTGAATAATTTGGAATATAGCTTAGCTCAATTAAAATCTTAAAAAACATTTGGCCCAATCCGTTCAAAAATTAAGAAATTAGAAAATGATTTTCTTTTTTAGAAATAGCTCTATAACTCATATCATTCAATTAATTTTGACCAAATCTGGAATATAAATACTGTATTTCTTATGTTATTTTAGAGTTCCTGAAAATTTTGCCCAATATAATTAAAATGAAGAGAATAGGGGTTTTTTTTTCGTATGCACTTCCATAGGTCGCATTGCTTAACTGACTTCCAAGTTTAGTATATAAATGTCTAGTGTGTTACTTAATGTTCTCTAAAAATTTCAATTCGGTCGGATAAAAAAAAAGAACGTTTTTAACAATATGTTGTTAGAATATCTTTCTCAAAATAGGCTTCATCCAAAAGTAAATGCTATCCAATATGTAAAAAATAAGCCAAGTATACAGATGTATAATTGGGACGATTGGGCCTTGGTTCGTGAAGCGATATTTAAATAATATTTTTCATTTTATTTCTATCAAAATAGTCGAATCTAGTATGGCAACACCATTTTCATTATTGCAGTTAAGCCGCTGTAAGCATCATACTAATAAATCAAGATATTTCTTAGCAAACAATTTAAATGCAGCAACTTGGTTAGCGATTTAAGAAAGCAAAGCAATAAAGCCAATCAAAATAGCCATATCTAAATTATAAAAATATCTAATTTCTTACTGTATGTAGCTTATTTTTTGCATTTGTTGTTTTTGATTAGATAAATTTATTAAATCAATTTATGATAACTTCAAGCAAAAAAATCCAAAGATTCCTAAACGATTTACAATTCTTTAAGAATTAAATTATTAAATAAGATAATCTCTAAAGTCTCGTATAAGAAAAATGAATGCCTACTGTTCTCATTCTAAGAATCAAATTTTTTTATTTTATTTTTTTGAATACTATGCCGAAACAATATTTACAAATACATTCAGTAATTCAATTTTAATTTTCTTTTTTCTTTTCATATTATTTCTTATCACATTATATCAATAATAATAGTTGAACAAATATCAAACGGACTATGATAAAGTATCTAAAGATTTGAGTTCGATTTCGAATTTCACATTTCGAAATTTTTTAGAGAGACATGAGATTAACAGTTCAACACTATCCGATCAACTTGAATAGTTTGAATAGTTCTTTGAAAAATCTCTGCCATTTAATAACATATATTGCATAGAGCATTGTAAAGTTAAAATATTAGATGGTTTTTTTGCGTCTATTAAAAGCATTTGCAAATGTTTTAATAACAATTTCAAGTATCCTAATAACAGTTTCATCTAGCTTAACAATAATTCCGTTCCAAGAAAACGTATTTGAATATCTTATCCTGGAATGGAATTAATGATAAGCTGTATGAAATCATTATTAGGATATGTGCAGGCAAATATTAATTATAAATTAATATTTGCTTGCAGAAAACTATATAATATTGTAATTTTTAAAAAATAATTTCATTCAGATTAATACAAAATTCAAAGTATAGTATTAATAACCTATTCAAAAGATTCATAACACATTCATTTATGTAATAATGTACTTTTTACATTCGGTTACTATATATACATATGTATATATTTATATGTATGCATGTGTTATGTATATGTAAATGGCTAGAGTTACAAAAATTGAATAAATTGCTATAAATATGAAATTTATCATATGATCGTAGATAATATGATAAAGTATTGCATTCTATAGGAAGGAATTGCACTATCTCTGAATTGTTTAACGTTATGTAAAGTTTCAGTTGACTTATTGACTATTAAAC
>WUQG02115132.1:0-25138 GCA_011317285.2 Androctonus mauritanicus | reverse complement strand
AAAAGAGCAGTACAGCACTAGGCAGAAGAGAATCTTTTATTTTATGTGAAATAAAAGATTCTTTACTGTCTAGTGCTGTACTGCTCTTTTATTTCTTTTATATATTCCACTTTTAATTTTGAATAATATTTTAATTTATTTATACTTATATATTGTTACAAAGGAACAGGTATGTTTTTGTCATTATAAAGAATACATAAACAACATTGTATGATTATGCAATATATTTCTTTTTAAAACTTAACAAAAGTTAGGAATGAATTCCCATCATAAGCTGGGAATACTTGTAAATGAAATAAAATTTCTTTCAAAGAATATTTTATCAGAATTATATATTCTGCTACTTTCTAATACTTCATTTTAAAAGGAAAGAATTATTATTGTTTAGGTCAGGGTGCTCAACTTTTTGGAAGTCACACACTCATTGAGAATGAGAAACTAAGCTTTTTTGTTTAACTGATAGGTGAAATAGATATTGCATTTTGTATCTCATGCTCACAATTTTGATTATGCACAAAAAGAAAATTAATGTAATTTTAGATTATTCAAATTTCCTGCTCCTTTGATGAACTAACTTAAATAAAAATGATTGTTTGCAAAGGTTTCTAATGAAATAAAATAAGTGAATTTATTTTTAAACGTCATAGTATTCTATCTAAAGTTTGGTGAATAGCTATGTTTAGAACAGAGCTATTCATCAGACTTTAGACAAGATATTATTATGATCATTTCTGATTCCATTATAAGATCAATGTCACTCTTAATGGGGAGCTACTGATAGATTGAAAGGTCAGTTTCAACATTTCAATCCTCTTAAAAACCTGGAATCCATAACCAAACATGATTTCTCAGATAGAAATTTTCCATGCTATCATTTTAATACTTTTTTTTTCACAATCTGTTCAGCAGACAGAATTTAAAATGGTTTCATCTATTTTGTCATATCACAACTCTTCACAATCAGTTTTATTTAAATTAGTGAACCTATGAAGTAGAAAATTAGTGTAATCTAAAATTACATTAATTTTTCTATTGTGCATAATCAAAGTGGATACCTTATGTGTATATATATTTTAAAACACTTTTTTTGGATGCATCTCATTCATGAACCACAATTAAGGACTCAGTTGATTACAAGTGGTATGCAGGCATGGGTTGAATACCAGATTTAGGTTATAGATTTCATGAATTTATTATATATATATATATTAGCTGTAAAAATCATGCAAAAAAAATTAAACAAAAATTTTATTCAAATTGTCTCAAAGAATTTGATAAATATATTATTTAGCATATTAAAATGACCAGTTAATTTCTTGCCATATATTTTAGCTATTCCTTTATTCCATTCTATTAAGCCAAAAACTATATAATAATTAATTTTTATCAGCTAACAAATATTTTTGAATGATAAAAAACATATTAAATCATAATATATATATAAGAAAATATTTCAGACATATTTTTCACTAGAATAATAAAATATTCCAGATATTGCATCAGAGACTAAAAATTTTTAAATATTTATCAAGACTCATCCTGGCATCTTAAGTTGCCTAACAAACTTTAAATAGAAACTAAATTTTAACAAATTAAAAAAAAAATACAGTAGTTTTTATGCAAGAAAATAAAACTATAATTATTTTTTATATTTGTGATGAATTATTATATTTTATATACAAATATAAAATTTATTTTACTTCAAGAAATTTTCAATAATTTTTTCAAAGTTCAAATTGATTAAGTAAAAAGAATTTAATTCTTTTCTTATTTAAGTTTCATTCAGTTATGAGAATTCATAACTGAATGAAACTTATGAGGATCAGTTATGAGAATCATATAGCAAGAAATATGCTAAAATAAAAATTTTTGCAATTAATTACTGTACAAACTGTCAAAAACAATTTGAAAATGTAATACCATACGATTTACAATAATCATTGAGATTTTAATTATAGGTTATCTGTTTCCTGTTTTCATAATATGAAAAAATACATGATTATTTTAATAGCAAATACACAATAAAAAAAGTGAAAGCATACATTATATATATATATTAATATAAAATTCAAACATTTTTTTTTATGTAAAAGATTTTTTATAGATTTTATATACTTATATAAAAAAAACGAGAGAATCAATACTTCTTAAATATTTATATAGAAGATTAAAAATAGAAATAAAAAAATCAATTTTTGTTTCAGTCAGTATTCATGGTCATAAACTTATTTAAACATTTATTATAATCATTTAACTTGAAATATTTCAATCAATATTCTTTAGCAATTTTTTTTAATTAATGTTGTACTTTATATAGATCTAGATAATCAAATGCTTCGACATAAACAAATAAATGTATCATTTTACTAATAATTGACTGTAATTGATTTAAATCAAACAATATATTTTATTATAAATCAATCTCCGGTATATTAAAAGTACTTATAAGCATATAATAAATCTGCATGCCCTTAAAAATAAAATATCGTGGTAATTTCGTATATTTATACATCCAAATTTTTTTTCTCGAAAATTCACACCTACCCTTATATAATTGTGTAATAGCTGTTGCCGTAGTTTGAAACATTATCCATAATTTATTCCCACTGGTTTCCTTCATTTCTATTAATTGTTTTTCTAAATCTGGTTCATTTTCTAGTTCCTCCATACTCTCTTGTTCGAAGTGGGTAAAGTTCCTCCAATCAATTTCGTTCGATTCATTCATTTTCTATTCACTTTATTGGATTCCTTACATAAAACGATTTGATTTCATAGTTTTACGATGTGATTATTGTATAACCTAAAATCGAAATAATCGAAATAAAAACTACAAAACGATAATGGCGAACAACATTCCGCAATATATCAAGGATTCTACTAACGAGAGAAGTATGGTTGATTAGAGGCTAGCTACTGCAACGCCATTTCAAAATACATCTACAGTGCATTTATAATATTATTTCGTATTTATTGTTTAAACAAAAGTAAAAATTTCGTATTTAATACATTCGAATGTTATGTTAATATCTTAATATTAATAAAATGTTTGTGTTGGAGAATTGTGAATAAAAATTTTTAAGAAACTTTTTCTTGTAAAGGACCAACTTCCTTGTAGAGGAACATAACTATCATGCTTAAAATTTTTGAAATGTTATCTGAATACATTCATGAATGGTTTGGATAAGTCTGTTTAAAAAAAATAATTATCCGAAGTTTTAAAATATTATCGTTATATACTAATTGTAAGATGAAAGTATCTAAGGATTTACTCTCTCTTTTTTATGCTCCTGTACAATCTGAAATTGTTAATTGGGAAGGTACCATAGGCTATTTAGACTTGTAATGATATCAAAATAAGAAGAATGACAATGAACGGATCGAATTCGAATCTTTTTTTTGAAAAAAATTGAAAGATTGGGATATAATTTCATAACGGATTCTCTTTCTAAAACAGGGGTGTCCAAACTACGGCCATTTTTAATTGACCCGCAACAAATTCCAAAAATATGCCCGCAAATGAATCCTAGCGGTATTGCATTTCTTGGTTTTAACCAAGGTGGGCAAACTACGTCCCGCGATCCGTGCACAAGTATAAGATTTTTTTAATTTTACCACAAAAGTGTTAAATTATTTAAACAAGCAACATAATTAATTAATTAAATTTAGATTTTGTACGCCAAAGTGTCCAAAAAATTCTAAAAGTTCTTTAGAATGAAATATTTTCTGATTATTCATGCAGTATACACTATATTAATGAAATATTTTACAATATCGTTAAGAATATAAAGATTGGGGCACAATTTCATAACATCATTCTCTCTCTAAAAGTTTAGTACGTTTCCATGTGGCCATAATTAACTAAAAACATAATTAAAATTAAAAGCTAAAGAAGATAATTTAGAATTACTCCCAGTAATAAGAGATATTAGTTAATTTGAAATATGACGCTAAATCTCATAAGGGATACTTTAGGCATCGTTATTTCATTTAATTTAATAAAATATTAGCATATATATAGATATATATATATTCTATAAGATGTTTACTCAGAAAAAAAAATTGTTGCATGATGTCCATAAATCCTGAAACGTGCATCATAAAAATCACAAAATTCAACTTCAAACTTTTAAAGTTTACTATGTATGTACAGCATATATTTCACGATCCATTTTATCAAGAGAACTGATTTTGACTGTTTAATGCTATTGTACGAAGTAAACATTCTTCGTCATGAAGCATACTGGAAATGGAAGTTACTTATGTTATTAGAAAGAGATTAATACCTCTTATTTAATTATCTAATTTTATCTCAATATTACTAAATGTTAATATAGTTTTCGGAATAAACTATACGATAAATTCGTATAGTTTATTCCGAAAACTATATTAACATTTTACAATACCGTTAAGAAAAGTTATTATATATATATATAAAGAAATTTAAATAAAGAATAAAGAATATATAAAGAAAAATTATTTATATAAAGAAAAGTTATTTTTATAAAATTTTATTTAAAATTTCATTGAAATTTACTTATGTGACATCGATTTTCTCTATTAATGATATAGATACGAAATAAAAGTTAATAGATAAATAACCAGCTTATAACACCCTAAATAACTTTTATTAAAAGCTTTTCGGATATTACTCCATCATCAGTAACTAACGATTTCATTAGTTACTGATGGATGAGTAATATTCGAAAAGCTTTTAATAAAAGTTATTTAGAGTGTTATAAGCTGGTTATTTATCTATTTAATTCTTGAAACTTTTAAATTTTTCAAAAGTCTGTATATATATAATGGCTAAACTGTATGTATAAAAAAAATCTGTAACTCAGATGTTCGTAACTACATAATAATTTGTAAATTAAATTGAATTTTATAAATATAAATGTTATCTTCAATTATATCGAAAACTTTAAATATTGAAGATTGATACATACTTCAATTTTATTTCAAACAAATATATCTTGTGAAATGGTATAATGTATTGATATTGTATAAAGGTAAAATGAAGCAAAGCTTTAAATTAAAGATAATATCTTATTTTAATCATTAAATCTTATAAAATCTATGGTTAGCAATAATATTTTTGTTAAAAATTATTGGATTTATTTCTCATTTCAATCAATTATTTTTAAAAGTTCTTAAATTCATTTTATTTAGTTATATAAATAAAACCAATTGAGAGAAATAAAATACTTTGCTTTCTTAACAATAACCAAGAAACACAGCACTAGAAGCAAAAAAGTCTTTAATATGGTAAAACGCTTTCGGACTACACATGGAGTCTCTCCTCAGTACCATGTATTCAGTTTAGAACTATACAATATACCAATAATTTAGAACAATCTCATGGTACTGAAGATGGACTCCATGTGTAGTCTGAAAGTGTTTTACCAAATTAAAAACTTTTTTGCTTCTAGTGCTGTGTTTCTTGGTTAAATAAAACCATTTTTTATAGCAAACATTTATAATTTATTCAGAAATATTAAAAAAAAATTAACAAAATCTGCATCAAAAATCGTTTAGCAGTTTATTACATATCTTTATAAATTATTTGTCAAACGTGGATTTAGTAAACAGATATAGCTGCAAAATAAATTTATGAATTAGTTATAACTGGTATGTAATTATCCAATAAATATATGATTAATCATTATCAAATATATTGATGTAAAAGCACCTTTCATTATGTGATTTTTCATAAAAAATTACTAAAAATTTCAGATACTTTGGTACTCGATGAATTTATATATTCTATACAGTAAAACTAGAATAAATATAATTTAAAATTATAATCAAGTCTACTAATGAAAATATGAAAAATATAATTAAACATAATTGTTATTAAAAAGGTAACTATCAATTTGAAATTATATATAGCTATACATTTAAATATATGATAACTGTTATCATAGCAAATCCGTTATTTATTAATCTTTTATTTATAAGCAAAAGTTTAATAGAAAGACATGAAAATTATCATTTGGAATTTATAATAGTTAAATTATCACTAAATTATTATTAAATAATTTTATGAATAATTTGACGATGGAACTATTTTGATAAATAGTGCTATAAACAATTTTATCATTTCCTAGTAATTTACACTATCATGAATATTTATTATTCTAATCTATCTTTAGTTTATCAATTCACTCAAGTCTTCAAAAATTAGTTTGACCTATATATATTCTATTAATGTTCTAATCCACTACTCCCCAAATAATACACAGACAATATTTTAGCGAATTTCAAAATCTAATATTTTTTTAATGAAATATTTCTTATTCATTATATTAATCTAATAATTTTATCATACTGCTCAAAAAATTGCATCGTGTAATTTTTCATATTGTTTCTCAAAAGTCATAATTGTTTAACCTTTAGTAATAGTAAATAAAATATATATATCGAATATAATCAAACTTATTTTATTATAATATTTCATTTTTAATTCAATTAAATAATAAATTTTCAATATTTTGTTTAATAACAATAATAATAAATTTTTAGTGTTATTTTGCATGTTGAATAACCTTCAGCATGTAAAGCAAGATCTACACTTTTCTTGTCCTATTTATAGCCATTTATTGGATAGTGAAATCACAAATGGCACATCACATCATCCAAGAAAGTTTATTGTAACGGGATGATGCAATATATTACATATATAGTAGGCATCCTTAACTTACACTCTTAACTTACTTCCTTAACTTAGTTAATTAGTCCCAAAAATTTCCATCAAAGTCAAAAACCGTGCAAGTCTAACAACGCTTAAATCCAATACATAATGAATGAATTAGTAAATAGAATGGCTAAATATAATTTATGAATATACTTTAAGTGTAGATAAGAAAATTTAAGGCTTTAATGATAATTTTGCAAGAAAACAAATTGTTTAATGAATTTTTCATTCAAATTTTATTGAAATTTAATACAAATTAGAAGACATATCTGTGTATTTCTGACATAGCATAAGTTGAGAATCTATTGTATAAATAGTCCTCAACTTACAATGCGTTTGGTTTTGACTCTGCAATCATAAGTTAGAATGGTCAGAAGTCGAAAATGCCCAAAATTTATGGATTTCTCACTACTAATATTTACTAAGATATTATACATTAGCTTAATAAACAGAATAAACACAAAACTACAAGAATCAGAGTAAGAAAAGAGTAATTTTTGCATATCATACCATTGGGTCTAAGATTCAAATCTTGAAAGTGCATTGACTAATCATGGAATTGTTCGATAACATCACTGTTGTAAATACGAGTGATCATAAATCAACGATGGTTATAAATCAAGCACTACCTTTATTAGAATTTAGAAGCTAATAAAGGCAAGTGATACAACTTTTTGAGCACTAATGTAAAAAATTATTATGGTAATATTTTTGATGAAATACTATCATAACAATATTACAAAATTCTTACGATATTCAAAAATATCACCATCTGATAAATTTAGAAATTTCTATTTGTGTCTATTACTTTTTACAAAAAAACCATTTAATTTAGTTAATAGATGCATTATGTATTTTAAAATTAAGAAAAGTCACGTTTACACCTCCAACTCTTATTCATAAAATTATTTTTAAAAATTATGCAGTAACACAGATAACAATTTGGTATTAGTAATCTTAACATTTATTAAACATCCTTCTATTTATGAAGTTTATTAAAATAAACTTTAAATTTTAAAATTGCATTCCATCAATAATTGAATTTTTTTCAATATTGTTAGATTGATTATCAAGGAAAAAATTAACTATAGTTATTTTACTTTGGGAATAAATTCAATAATTATTAATATAAAATTCCTATAAATTGCTATTGATTTTATGAATGCCTTTTGGAATATTTCGACAAATAAAAATCACACTATACACAGCAAGTAAAAATTTATATGCTGTAAAATTCTTAAAAATTAAAAGAGAAATGATAAAATATAATTACAGTTTACTAAACAATTAAACAATAAAATCCTATGTATACCAAACATAAGCTATCGTTGATAACATATGTAAAATAACCATAGCTACATTCTTTTCTTGAATGTGTATTTTATGCAAATAAAATTAATATATTCTCATCTTTCATTTTAAATATTGTTTACTGAGCTAAATGATTTTAAGGTAAATGATAGCAAATTTATTAGAGAAAAACTAAAGTGACCACCAAAGTACAAGTTTCAATGCAAATTCGGAAATGCATTATCAAGTATCTAAACATAATGATAACCAATATTCTACAAATGAGATGAGATAAGTTGTACATGTATTATTTCCAAAACTCATGCAGCATGCTTAAATTTGAAATTATTAGTTGAAAATGGGCTTAGTTTTCAAATAGCTTCATTGAGAGAGAAAGTATTAGAAAATTAGAATAAACAAACATAGAGAGATTAAAGACTGAATATCTTAAATAACATTTTTCAAACCGAATAGAAAAATATAATTTAATATCAATATAGTAAGTAATATAATGAATAATTTTTGTTCAGATAAACTTTGCATTTAATCTTTCCAATATACTTTTTATATTATGTAATTTTACAGTCATAAGATATTTAGAATAAACATTAAATTTTTAAACATCTTTAACTAACTTTAAAAATGAAAAAATCGAATGTTAAATAATAAAAATATGATGTACAAAATATTCATAAAAATGTTTCAATCAAACAATAAGACAAAAATCAGAAAATAATCTCTCTTTGTCTATTATCATTAGTAGTGAAAAATTAAAATAAGTATCAATCCAAATTATAAATTTTTGTATAATTAATGCCCTCTTGTAAATGAGATGTAAAAATAATTATTAAAAATGCCTCATGCTCTAAGGGGGAAATAAATATAATGATCAAAATGATTGTTAAAAAAAGAATAGATAGATAAGTTGAATATTAATAGATAAGGAAAAAATAAAACACTTCACTATTAGAAAATAAGACAACATACTAATTGTGACAGAAATTGACATGGACACAAGTGACAGAATGAAATTTTACCTATTGATGGGGCAGATGTCTGAGTAAAACCACTAGATGACAATGAAGTTACAGCGTTGGAAGTTTCTGTAATTGGTGTAGACACAGAAGGAGGTGACATACTAGAATGTTGGGAAGAAGAGGGAGTACTGACTGCAGGAGGAAGCATAGGAGAATCATCCTGACTGGCATTAGGGGTACCACAAGGTGCTGGAGTCGGTGTAGTTGGGGGTCCTGGCATGGAATTTGGTATCCCAGGTTGCTGTTGCATACTGTTATAACTTCCACTGTACATTTTTTGTTGTAAGTGCTGCCGTAGATACATCGGTGAAGAACGCATACTAGCAGAGTTTGCTGCAGCTACTATGGCAGCTTGAGCTGCTGCCTGTGCATTACCAGGTGGTAGCATGGTGGATTTGGAGTACTGGCTAGGTGGAGGCATCATTCCATATCCGGTAGGACCGGCATATTGGGAATTCATAAATCCAGCTGTAGTAGAAGCTGGATAATTCTGTGTACCACTAGGAGGCAAACGAACTATCCCTGTCTGGGAAGGATAGTTAGGATTGTTCATGGGAGAAGGATAACTGTTCTGTCCTTGTGTCCCATACCCCTGTAAACCCAATGAACTTTGAGGGCGAGGATAATTGCCTGGAAATTAAAACTGGTGTCTCAGTGAAACTATAGGTGATGTGGATAAATGAGTTAATCAACTATAGAATATTTCTAACCAATATTCACACTATACAGGATGCTGCAAAAATATCAGCCATCTTGAACAGGAATGAAAGTACAGAAAAAACTGAATTAAGAAATTTCTAATATTTTTTGATTTAAAATACCTATTAAGATATATGCAATCAATGTTTCATGATATTATTTCTGATATAAAAATTAAAGTCATGAGAAATAGTTATAAATTAATATTTATTGGTAATATATATGGACTATAATATAAAACAAAAAAGTTTCAATTATTATAAGAGATTTTAAAAATGATCATTTCAAAAATCTGTACATAAATAATACATTTACAAATGAAGATTTAACAAGTATTTTATTTAAAGTATATCATTCACTTAGATTCATGAATCTAAGTTTTAATAATTCATAAAAATTTATTACCTGCAAAATAAAATATCTACAATGGTACTAAGCAATTACATCTAATGTTTAATTTAAATTAATTTAAATTTAGACACATCATAACATCAGTTTGTATTATAGTCATGCTTCCAAAAAATACAACATTAAGTGAAATAATATATATAGGAAAGTATTTTTCATGTAAATCTATTGAAATATTAGATAAATTCTTGAATTACATGTCTGAACTTAATACATTATTTTAATGATGATATGAAGAGTAAATAATAGCACTATTTTAATGATGATATGAAAAAAGAGACCTACAACTTTCAATTTATGATCGATTATGCTAGATTTATAAGAATATGATCATATTGAATTCAAAAACGAAGTCTTTTTTTCTTTATCACAAAGTTTTTTGGATAATAATTATTTATTATAATTTTGGATAATAAATTTTGATTTTGTACAAATTATCAACAAATTATTATCAATAAATTATACAAATTTATATTTATTTCATTTATGTCCAAACCCAATAATAGCACTACTAGCAAGTTTTTCAGCACGTTTATTATTGTAAAACATTTTCGGACACTTAGAACAGTCCCTCTTCAGTACATTAAGAACTTACAAAAAAAAAACAAATACGTTACAATTTTCGAACTTACTCTAAGTTCGAAAATTGAGTAAGTTCAAAAATTGTAATGTATTTGATCTTTTTGTAAGCTCTTAATGTACTGAAGAAAGACCATTCTAAGTGTCCGAAAATGTTTTACAATAATAAACGTGCTGAAAAACTTGCTAGTAGTGCTATTATTGTGTTTGAACATTGATCTAAAAGCAAGTGATCTATAAATAAAAGTGTATTTCATTTATTTTGTACATGTTTGTTAGCTTTAATTGTTTAAAATAAATACAGATAAATTAGAAATATAGCATATCATCCAATTTAATAATACACTTCTACATACATCTCATTTTAATACATTTATTGCCTTTTTTTTATTGTGAAAGTTCATCTTATTCCCTACCATTGATGTGCAGACTTTGATACCTTTCTTATCAGCATCCAGCAATAATCCCAAGTAAATTGACATCACAATTTCTTAATTCTAGAAATTAGACTTATACATCTCAATATAACAAACTGATTATCTCAACTTGCTTATTATCAAATACAGTCTATACACAGCTCTAGCAAGTACAGTCTATACTTGCTAGAGCTGTGTATAGACTGTATACATCTCAATATTCTAAAATGTAACAAAAGGGAGAATATATTGAAATTTAAAGAGGATTTTGTGAAGTCTGTAAGCAGTGGGAAAATTTCAACTTT
The DNA here is from genome assembly GCA_011317285.2 of Androctonus mauritanicus. Classification (NCBI taxonomy): domain Eukaryota; kingdom Metazoa; phylum Arthropoda; class Arachnida; order Scorpiones; family Buthidae; genus Androctonus; species Androctonus mauritanicus. Next base: position 13,710 of record WUQG02115132.1, on the reverse strand, counting down.
TATTTTCAGATTTACTACATGAAAATATTTTAAAAAACAATAAATAATTTCAACTGAAATCATTGCAGACCTCAGTATTATGAAAATGTACTAAGAAAAAAGCTAATAAATCATCTAAAAAATAGTTAAAAAAAAAAAAAAAAAAAGAGAGAAATTGGTTATTAAGTTTATTTCATTTGTATTTTATTTCAGCATTTAATTTATCAGCTCATTATTTTTTTATTTTTTTACAAAAACTTTTCTCTATATTATCATATTATAATCAGATTCATATTTTACAATTCAGTTTTCTAGTATATAATATAATATTTGTGCTAAATTCAGGATTTTGATGTAAAATTATATGTAATTAGTAGTTTATCAATATGATAAATATCAATTATTCTATTTATGGTGTTTAATATCTGATATGAAATGGATTTCAATTTTTATCAGAGAAATAAAATTTAAAGATGTCTTTCACACTGTCAAATGCTAAATGAAGTAATCGTCGCATAAATATCTAGTGTATAGATAACAATCACATTAATATATGTAAATTTGATGCTATATTTAATGCTTGGTATTTCAAATTTTAACAACATAATATCGAAAGTTTTTTGTAATTACAGTATTTTTATGTTTTTATTTTATTTATTAGTTATTTTTATTAATATTTATTATTTATTTGTTTATTATTTATGTTTAATTTTTATATAATCATTACACCATATAATGTATTTTAAAATTTTAACTTGTTCTATTATGTATTCTTTCTGTAACTGAAGAGAGAAGAAAGATCCAAAAATACTTTTACCTATTGATTAAAGATAAGTTTGTTTTAATTTTGGTCCTTTTAATCATGTTTTCTATGAGTTGTGTATTCAAAATTACACAAAATTAGTGTAATTGCAAATATATTATATGTATAACATATGCTATAAAAATTGTTAATTAAATGTCATGTAGCATATTTATGAATCATTTTATAAAAATATGTTTGATTCTTCATAATTTCAATTTTAATAAAACGTTGTTAGTTCTAACTGATGCAGATTTTGTTTTAAATACATTTTTATCTATTAACTGACAAGGCAAGAAGTATAGATCTAAAATATTAAAATCAAAGATGTTTGGCTAAACATTCACTATAAGTTATTTTAAAAAGCTATGCCACTTCTATCTTGTGATTATAGAAATCCCTGAATGAATTAGTTATTAAAGAATCCATTTTTATAATTTTATAGTTTGAATTTCTATAAAATTATGGATTTATAATATAGCCTATATACTTTAGTCAATGGATTTATTTTGTGATATTCTGAGACTGGAGAGAGAGATAAAGATGCATCATCTAGAATGAACTTCTCTTAGATTTAGCATATCTTTAATTCAGAGAAACAAAGATCAAAATGTAAAAAAAAAGAACCAAAGCTTTCCAATTCCTTTAAAAATAATCAATATTTCTTTAATTAAAGAAATATTATGCTACTTTGGATTATAACAAATCAAAATATGCTGTGTGTACAATCATGGTAAAAATTATGCAAAGACTGTATATACAATAACCTTCAATTTGGAATATATTGTGTCATTCAATAAATGCATATTTTAGCACATCATTTTTCTCTTATCATCATCACAATCTAAAAAGAGATCATAAAATATCAAACTATTTAATTACTGTTGTTTATTATTTAAAAACTTTTTTTAAATGCTGTTAAATATTACATCATTTTTTATTATTTACTAATAAACTTACAATTCATGAAACTTTGATTGCATTTATTTCTTAATTAATGCTTCAAATAAAAAAAATTGCTATTATATTTTAAAGTTTACTACTTTAGATGTAAGAGATTAAATTATTCAGAGCTTTTTTTAGCTAATTCTGTACTGCTAAAACGAGCTGTGAATAATTTAAAATGCTATTATATTTTATAATTCAGTTTTTTATATACAGTAACCTTTTTCAAGATGGAAAACAATTTTGCAGAATCCTATTTGTTAAAAAATATATTTATATATACATATATTTCAATAATAAATTGAAGTTTTAAATAATAATATAATTTAAAAAAGCAACAAATATACTCTTTCATGTTTCTACTAAATGGAATATAGCAAATGCCATAAAAGATATTTAATAATAGTAGAAACTAAGAGTTAACAGCATGTGTTTTGTTTCATATCATGGTTTTAAGTTATGATATCTTTGTACTAACTTTAAGTCAAACAATTACTTTGTTTAGACATGCATAATTTTGTACAATAAAATTTTCCAATGGAGTTAAAATTGTTAACATTATTTTTTACAGTATTAATATTGGAATATTAAATATGTTTTGATTCATTTTTTAATTGGATGTTACGTACCTTGGGGATAATGTCCTTGTTGAGAATATTGTCCTATCGGACCACTATTTCCCATAATCCCCTGATGAATTTTATTTCCATAGAACTGTGTTGATGCCATTTGTTGATTATAATCTAAAAAATTAAAGTTAAAAATTTTTTTAATTAAAATTCATTTATTACTTAATATTATATTATAAATGCAATTCAGCTGATATATATATATATATAAATGCATATTGTAAATCCTTTATTCTTCTTTAAATCAGTATCATTTAAATTACTTAAGATGCTCACTTTGTGCTGCCATCTGTGTTTGAGTCATATGACTTTGTCCATTGTTATCTGATTGGCTAGATGATGGTCTGGGAGACATCGGAATGTTTGCTTGTTGGCCTATGATATAATTAAAAAATTAAACAATCATTTCTTTAAAAACATTAACTCTATAAGAGATTTTAATTCAGAAGAGAAATCATAAATACTAATGATGCACGATTTTACTGAAATGTATTTAAGAATTAGTTTCCATATTTATTTATATAATGCAAAACAAATATTAAAACTAACTTATAAGAAAATTATTTCAATAATTTAAATGATATCAATTAAAAATGTTAATGATGTTACTGCCAGAATTAATCAAAACTGATTGGTGGTTCAAGTACTACACCTAGTTATCATTATATATAATTATATGATATTAAAATGAGATCTCGATGAGTGGTTAAATAACAGAAAAAAGCAGTTTTATTCAAAAGATAATGAACTGTAGTGAATAAACATCTTATTATTGACTCGTGCTTTGACAATACTGAACGTTTCTGAAAAATCAGAGCACAATTGGTAACTTAAGAAAGAATATTGTTAAAACTATGTTTTCTTAATAATAACATTTATTTTACTATCATCAATATAATACTATTATTTCCTGAAAAAAAAAAAAATTATAATAATAATAATAATAATAATAATAATAAAATTTATAAATATAGTAAAGTAAATAGTCTGAATATGTTTGTTTTAGAAAAAAAATTATCTTCAGAAATATCTTATATATTTTTAATTATTAATCAAATCAAAACAAGATTTTAATTTTTATCTTTTGCTTACAGTTTAATTATACCATATTTTTGATTATTTTTAAATGATTTTAATAACCTATTATATTTCTCATGTTTAAAAAAAAACTTTTAATGAATACATAATATTTGATCCTTCACAAAACCTCCGAAAATAATAATTTAGAAAAAAAATTATGAGATATATGAAAGCTATTTATACATGGTTATCACAATGACTTATTCTTTTATATAATGTTTATATAACTGTATTAAAAAAAAAAAAATTTTTTTTGATATTAACATTTGATTTAGTTTTTACCTGAAGTCATTAGACTTAAATTAAAAAAATCCAAGTCATATTATAAATTTTAAAACTAACTAAATCATTATTAAATTTTATTTACACACATATATAACTATCACTATCATATATCATTTTAATAGTCATATATGTAAAGATTTGATGATGATGAACTAGATTTATTTAAAAAAAGAAATAGAGAGAAAGTTGCAAGTTATGTTAGAGTGAACTTCTATTAAAAACCAGATCGAGTACTATATAAAAAAATTTGCATTTAAGAAAAAATATTATACTGTCAGTCTTAAGCTACAAAATGTAATTTTTAAACCTTTAAACTATATTTGTAGATGTGTAAGTAAAAAATAATTTATCATTGATAGATTGTTTTATATGTGTAAATTAATAATAAGCCATAGTTAAGTTTAGTATAATAGCATTGAAAAATTAACTTTTGATATATCTCTTATAAACTATTATCTTAGTAATCATTTATTTAAATATGTTACTTTTCATTGTTTTTATACTATGTAACTTCTTTTACAAATATATTGTATATTTGTTATTGTTTCAGAAGTGAAATTTTAGAATCAAATGATTCATTTGTTTTGTTTCTGTATAAATAAATAACATTACTAATTTTTGCACAATTCTAGAAGAATTAATTGATGCTTTTCTGTCCATATCAACTATTTTAGAATCAATTAAAGATGTGATATAAAATGTTATTAAATATTCAGTGTGTGTCTTTGCTAAATTCATAAAAATCTACCACTTAGTTTCAAAAGTTATTAAGGGAAAGATTATTAATTGATGACAGTGATCTTTTAAATCCTATTTTCCAAAGTAGACTATAAATATAATTTTCTTTATAATATCAGTATAATAAACAGACTTTAATTATTTTTAATAACTTTCGGTTTTCTAGACATTTTTAAAGAAATTAAATATATAAAGTAACTTTGTACATAAAATTTTAATTAAACTGATATTTTTGTATTTGTTCTTAATAATTTTTAAATTACGATCTCTAAATATGAGCTAATAATAAATTATAAAGTAGGCACAAAAAATATATAAAACATATAATAAATATATTAATAAAAATTCAAATACTAGTAATTCATAAAGTCTCCATATAAATATTTTAAACTACTATTATATGTTTATCAATAAAATATATTATTATTTCCAATTATCCAGCTTGCAAATTAACCGGGATTAATCTGCAACTTGGTAACTGATATTTAATTATTAATGTTTTATCTTAAATGCAATAGCTGAAAGATTTTTAACACTCCAGATTCATTTCTATATTTATATCTTAGGCAACATGACAATCAAAATTAGAATCTAATTGAAATTACAGTTACTGCTATAATTTCTTGCTGCAAATAAACAAATTTCTTGTTTACTTTTTCGATAAATAATAGAACATTTGAATAAATTTGTATGTATACAATTTACTTATTTTTAATATTAAACTCATATTGTCCATAATTTTGATTTTTTGAGTATTTTGCAGATTATTTGGGGAATCTGCTGTCTGGAAAAATTAATTTCCCTATTATCAGGATTATTTGGGAATCTACTGTAAATCTAAAAATATTTGTTGATACAATTATTGCAATGATTATATATGATGATAACCCTCGTATAACATAGCAATTAGGTTCCTAAAATATTTCATGTAGTGCAAAAATTGTATTATGTCAAATTAAGGTTTCTTACAAATTCTAAACCATATTAGACCAAAAACACATTTTTATGAATATCATGTTGTGCAAGGACTGTCACAATTCTCAAATTATGTTAAAGCAAAACCATGTTGTAGAAATATCATATTATACAGAGTTGTCTGTATATACTTTAAATTCTAAATAAATGCTCTGTTTCAACAAAAAGTAATGTTAAAAGAAAACAAAACAATATAAATATATTAACTAATTAATAAACTCATACTTATGAAAAAGATATTTTAACTTTAAATATGAAATATTTGTACCGAAAAACACAGTATCTTTAAAGGAAACCAAAAATTTGAAGATTTTTGGTTACTTTAAAGATACCAAAATCTTCAAATTTGATATCTGAAGATTTGATACAAGAAAATATGTACTTTCTTTAAAGATACTGAAAAACATAGTATCTTTAAGGAAAGGAAATAAAATGGTTTTAAAGAGATAATTTAAAAATTGCTTCAAACTGTAATATAACAAAAATTCACTAATAATTCTTCAAAAGAACTAAAATGAACAAAATGAAATCACAACTTTGATTTGTTAATTCTTGTTTGTAACTATTCCATAATTATGCTTAATTATAAGTATTTATTTAAATGATAAATAAATTACAGAAAAAAAAAAAAGATAAAATATTTTTGTAATAACTTCAAAGATTTTCAAGAAAAGAAAATGAATTCTATATTGAATTTGCAATTGTTATAGTTTGTAGCCCTATTAATAATAACTGATAAGATTTAATTTCACCAATATCTTTTGTGGTTTTAGATATATCTATATGCAAATTTACATCAATATACTTAGTTATAAAGTAAAACTGATTCCTAAACTGAATTAACACAGCACTGTCAAGGTCTGGCACTACTGTATGTTGTTACAATTTTGGAATATTTTAACTGTTGTAGAAGAAAAATTCTTATTGTTTTGCTGTTTAGCGAGTATCTTTAAATGTTTTTAAGTTTAAATGTGTTTAAACTAAAAAATTATTTCTAGGAACGTATTAGAATCAGATATATTATATATAAGATATGTATCTGAGATTATCTTATAAAATACACGATTTTATACACATTATGCATTCTGTAGCTCTCAACATTTACAATGAACTGATTAAGTAATTTTAACGAAATATGCTGTTAAGAGGAAGTTATAAAAATTTATCCAATTAATATATGCTAAATTTATTTACACAAGATGAATAATGTTATGAAATTAATAAAAGCATAATATTTATCTATGAATTTTAATTCCTCATACATTTTAGACATTCTCTACTTTAACAATAGCTTTTTATAAAATCTATTCTCTAACTCTTAAAGAACTGAACAGATTAAGTTTTTCTATAAAAAAAAAATCAGTTTGTGAACTTAGAAGTGGAATCCTTATGATTAATTTGGATTAGTAAACAAAAAATATAATACAAAGATAAATGTTTAATTTTTATTACTAAGACAACATATGAATTTTATGTTACGAGATTATCAAGCCGAATAAACGATGGTAAACTCTCTAATAATTATATATCAATAACTAATTATTAATTGTAATCCTGTATGAGATTAGCAAATTTTAGAAACATGATACAGCATAAAATGGGATCTCTTACAAAATTAATTACTTAATTCTAAAATAAAAAATTTTAAATGTGTCTACAAATAATTTTTTGAACTTAAAATATTATATTAGTTCGAATGTTATAATTCATTGCTATTGAACATATAATATTCAATACCGATGAGATTTATTCAGAATTAATCACGATAGTTACGATATTAGTCTGAGGTATAGATATGAAATCATGTATTATAATTTTAATTTTAAAATTATATTAGTTATTCTTTTAGTTTTTTAAAAGAGAACAAAATTCGTAAACTAGATATAAATAAACTTTTAAATAAAAAAAAATCAATATTTTTATATAAAAGCGAAAATTAAAATATTAGCAGTTTTTTTTAATATAAAAAAATAAATTTAAGAAAATATTCATATCTTTTTTTATATATAATATATCCGTTTTTTTTTTTTTTTTTTGCCAAAGTTATAACTTCTTGAAATATTTTTTCATTTAATCTTACAAGCTTAAAAATAATATGCAAATACATTTTTGACTGTCGAAATTTTCTGTCGACTTTTTAATTTTTTTTTTAATGTCCTTTCCATTGGCGAAACTTATGGCGAGTTTAACTGAATTAATGTTGTCATTTGCCATTAATAACCTAAAAATTTTCCACTTTAATTAAAAATACTTTTCTATTAGTTCTCACGCATCAGTTTTCCCACTGAAAACGCTAATAATCCTTAGATGTTTTCAAAATAACTCTATCCTTTCTTATCAGAATGGCTAACAAGGTTAAATTAATTTTTTCCTACAATAATTCAGTTTGAAAGTAAGGTATTTTTACTTGTATCTGAAAGCGTGATAAATTAAATAAAATCGCGATTTAATCTAATAAACAGTTACTCTAAAAGTAACTGTCATCAATTTCTGGAAAAAAAATAATTAGAAAAAAACACAGAAATGGTGTAATCGTTTGTGGCACATTTCTTCCAATACAATAACGTTTTATATGATAGAGTAGAGGATGTGATTGACCTATCAACAAGGTTCGTAAAACAAGTGACGTCACACATCAGTCAAGAGATTATATCCTGTAAGAATTTTGGTCCCCTTTCCACAACCGGTCTTTGTAAACCAGTCTTGCGGTGGGAAACGAATAAAACTCCCCCTATCGTTCCTTCCCACTCTTTTCAAGGTCAATGTCAGGATAGTCTAGTGCATCAATAAATCTCCCGAACAGCTGTTTGTTGTGTCACAACTTTCTAGTACGAGAGGTGTGACCAGCCAAATGAGGTCAGGCTGGGGGAGGGCGGGAGAGAGACGAGGAGTCTGTACCAGTGTTAAAGGGGGAGAACAGGGGGTTTCCCATCTCTTTAATGACATCATCGGAGGGTGTGAACACGCGACATCGCCGTCACTCGCGGAAACGAAGCGATGAGTAAGACACGTGTTGGACCGCCTCTCCGAGACGATTTCGTAACATCTATTGGCTGAATGACGATGAAATATTACAACTGTTTTAATTAAGCGCGTATATAAAGCCTGTATACTCACCTATAGCTGGAGACATGGAACGTGAACCAGTCGACGAACCCGACGGTGGTCTCAGAGGCTGACCCTGCGACGTGGGAGGAGTGGCAGGGGTCCTAGTCAGACCGGGAGTGTTGGTGCCACCGCCCCCTCCACCAGGATCGTCATCTACACCACTAGCCACCTCCTAAAAAAACAGGGAAAACACCGTTAAAAACAACCTTCAGAAAAAAAACGCGTACAGGCAAACGGAAATCGTACCAGAGAAATTTAAAATATAAAAAAAAAATCGCGCGGGGACGGGAGGGAAATTTAAAAATCGAAAAATATATAGAGAGCGAGCGAGAGAGAGAAATCGATATCGATAGCGCGGCTTGACTTTTTAAAAATAAAAATCTGTTTCGCACGTGCTTTACATATCCCGAGCATGGAGTATTGTAATCGATTGGCATTTAAAAAGAAACGACCACTTACTACTGGAGTTCAAAGGCGACAAGCTGCCAACAGCAGAACCGACGCCACAGAGGAGAGACCTTGCAGCGTTCGATCCTGTGTGCACGCCACCCCCACCTTTCCCCAGGTCAGAAAGATCCAGTGCCTGGTCCAGCACCAGTCGATAGAGCCTCCATGAATAACATTGCTGCGTGCAACGATGCAGCCAACCCAAGGCGAACGGCTAGGGGCTCTAGAAGTTAATCAGCGACGTCGACTTGTCGATAACTTCCTGTTTTACAAACTAGTTACTGTATATATAACATACACAACAAACACACACACACATACTTCTTATTGCACACCACGAGTATAAAATCGATGATCGAGACGCTAACGGTTCCTCCCATTTTTGTGCTCCCTATTTACAAAGTTCTGGAGAGCGATAGAGAAAGAATTTTTGTTTTTTTTTTTATTATTCCTTTCTACTTCCGCGCGTCTCCTTTGTCTTGACGCGAGCCGACGACTTCGACCAGTTCTCCCCTGTTTCGGCAAAAACAACTGGATTTGCCGAGAGTTACACACTGGCAAGTTCTGCCAAGCTCGACCGAGATAACAGCACTCGCATTAACCGGACTCAACGCAGCGCGAACGGTCGCCTGGCAACGGTCGGACCTCCACCACTGGCGTCGAGGAGGGGAGGACGCGTGCGACTTAAAAATAACGCGCAGTCGATGGCAACGATACGGTACAAACGCGCACAGACGCAGATAGAAAAAAAATAATAATAACGACTGGTGAAAACGACGCGGCGAGTATAACGCGTTCGCGTTGCATTTCGTTATCCGCGGCGTAAAGAACTATTTCTACAGAACTGAAACGTTTTCGGTTTGCATCGGCCGCACGGCGTTCGGTGTAATGGAGCCAGGCCGAGCCGAGAGATCCCGGCTTAGAGTCTCTCTCCGTCACACAACGAACACGGCGATTTATCACGTGGCCTGTCAATACTCCGCCTTCTCTTAGACGCGGGGACGTCTAGCCTCGCAGCCGGGTATCCAACCAGTCGGAAACTATCTAGCCTCTACGTCGGGCATCTTTCTACTCCACGGTTGCTTTTAACGACTGGGTGAAAGGTTATGTAAAATAGGACATTTGACTTTAAAACGTGTCAAAAGGTGTGGAAAAACAGATCTGGACAAAATAATTCAGCGATCGTCTTCTTGTCGCTTCTATCTGTTTCCTTATTTCCTCCCGTCGGGAGGGGAAACGGAGTTTTTTTTTTTTTGCCAAACTATCGCTTCCCCTGGATAACACAAACAGGCGGCGTTGTCGTCGTCGGATCGCGTTACTCGACGCTGCTGGACAAGATCTGGATGGCAGAATTCGAAGATACTACACAGATCTGGCCGTATCAAAACATTCCCAGACTGGAAAAATCGAATAAAAATAAAATAAAATAAAAATACATGTGGGTAAAAATATAAAAACCTGACAGGGCACTCGGTTAAAAAAAAAATCGCAGAATGTTTCGAATTCGCGTAATCACGTCGCCGCACCGCGCAAACAGAAAATGGAAAAATTAAAAAAAAAAAAAAAAAGAAAGAAAGAAAAAGGTCACGCTGACTAATCTTACCCTCGGGGAGTTTATAACACGCCTGGTTAGTAGCACTGAACGAGTGAAGTCGGAAAAAATCGTGTAGCAAACTTTTGATAGAGTGGTATATACAAGTATCACTAACGCGTTACTTTTCTATCCGACAGCGCCGATAGAAAAGGGATTTGTTCACCGACCGATTGATGGTATAAAAGAGTGTTTACAGACCGATTTACTCCACTGATGGATAAGCAGATTAAAGGTCTCCATGTTTATTATACTGTTAGACTCCGCCCGAGGAAATGACATCGAAACTGATCCCCGGTTCCGTTTTCGGAGCGACAGAACGAAATTTCCGACGCGATAGGAGGTACTCCGGATGTGGAAAAACCGATTTTCCGAGTAGGTTATGTGAGATGCTTCTCTTATTACTGGCTTTACGATAACGTGTTATTTGGATCGTGCCACGGAGTGGAGAGGAAAGAGAGAGAGAAAAAAAACGAACCGAGAACGACGACGAAATGAATAACGCATCCAATTTTATACAAGCTTTAACATTTTTATTAAAATGTTTCTTTTTTTTCCTCCCCTCCTTTACGGTATGTTGATTTATTTGTAAATTCTAGATGGAAAGAGAGAATAAATTTGTGCAACTTAGGCCATATATAAAATCGGTAAATGGCGACGCTTTATAGAATCAGAGATATTTCCGAGCGTTAACTGAAGCGTTCAACCTTTTACTTCTAATAAATCGAAACCCGCAGATTTATATTTTAAACTTTACCACATAAATGTGTGTTTAATTTCGCAAAGCGAATAGGTGCGATAACGACGCGACTCTTTCTAATTAAGCACCAGTACGCGTCAAAGCGCACTTAGGCCTGATTAAAAAATTATCGCAAGTTGTAGAGAATAGTTAATATTTATAATTTAAATATTCCTGGAGAAATTTAGGTTGTACTTCCATAAAGATCTAGAAGAGCAAACGTGACACTGAAACACTATTTGACGCGTCGCCTCCATTCTGTTATAAAAATGTTCACAGACTGTTTATTTTTACAGACTTAATACGTTTGGGTAAAAATTTAGGATCCAATTTAACTATTGGTTTAGATTTATACTTTAAAATATTATGGAAGCGCGTATATTTATAATAGCAGTGGCGCGCTTATTCGCAAACACGATGCGACGCGCCGTTTCTTTTATTAATTAAATAAAGTAGGACTGCGTTAAAATTTAACGCGAGACTCACGCATACGCCGTGTGCTAATTTCGTAAAACCGACTCGACGTGTTTAAATTTATATTTTTATTAAAAAAAAAAAATCTTTCGTACATAAAACGGCAAAACTGCATTTTTCCAAACGTGTCACCTTTTCCGTCTCATAGCTTCGACGCGCGCGCTCCGCCGAGTAGAAATAAATAACGAAGTTGGCGCTTTTGGAGGAGTTTCAGCAATTTTTCTCTCCCTTCCTTTTTCGTTCCAAAAAATTTATCTGAAACTTTATTGATGCATCGATTTGGTCGCTCAATCATTCTAAATCGGGCATAAACATTGTATGCGAAAGCGACGATGTCGTTTACTCGTTAAGGTCGCAGTTCTAAATAAGATTATATCGAAAACTTATTTACGGTGCTTTTACGGCAATGCGCCACCACCGCGAATTTAATTATTTTTAAAAACGGCGTTAAATTTCGAAAACAGCAAAATAAAGATACGAAGTTTTTACAAGATTGATCAAATGTGCAGATTGTTTCCTAATTAGTTACGCAAGACAGAATTTATTTATTTATTGCTGTAAACAATCGATTCGTCGCCATTTGATTGGAAGTCGATTGTTGCAAATCATAAATCGCAATCGTATCAATCTGAAAATCCAGGGGGCGCTTATTTTTTTACCATTGTAAAAAGCGCCTACTGAAAATAAAGTTTTTTTTTTTGTACTAAAAAAAAAAAATAAAAATTTTTACTTTTTTCCGTTTCCGAAATTTTTTAGCGTGTTTGAAGTAAGAATGATAGATAAACATCCAAATAAAATATTACTAGCATGAAAAGAATTCTCTAGTGCGCACAATCATCATACAAAATTAAGCAATATATTTTTTATTTTTTTTAAAGTCGTCGGAAGCGTGTAAAATATTAGAAACTCAATATTTCACTTGAGGATAAAGCCGTGAGCATCGAATTTCTATTATTATCTATATTTCGGTACAATAAAACTGGGATATAATAACACCGAAGGGAGACATAAGATTTTAAAGGGTCTTTCTTTTTAGAACTGTTAAATGAGAATTTGGGGAAAGAACTCCCCAAAGGTTATTGCCCCTAAGGACTAATCCCCCTTCGCGTTTACTGGGTACTTTCTGACCTATTTTGCTGTATTCAGAGAAATTATCCAAGGCCCGTGACTCACTACTGCACTTTTTTAAGCGAAAAAGTACATTCAATTTAATCCGAATTACGGTATTTTTTTAATTAATCCGGTAAATTTTTTGATAAAACAATCTATTTTTTTTTAATCATTAATTTTTCCCGGAAAAATAGATTATCCTGTGTTGTGATTTCCGGGAATTTAGAAACAAAACCGCCAGTTACGGAAGCTCTGTGGCTTTGAATAGCCTCGAAATAAGATAATTTAACGATATTCGAAAAATCACACGAGACTTTTAAAAAAAATATCAAACGTTTTTCCGAAATTCCTTTTATCGGCCAGAAAAGTCGAAAAATACTTGAAAATTGCTAATAATTTTCAGGAAATGATTTTCCTCTAAAACTTTTTCAACTCTCACGATACTTTTGCAACTGTCACAATCTTTTGAAATATGACATGTTGAGTTTGACATGTGTAAATTCCATTATAATTTTTGCAAAATTATCACTTTTACAAATAAAGGAAACTGAATGAAGGATTGTTTCGGTTTATCTTTTTTCTTGCTCCTTTTAAAGAAAAATTACCTAAGCTTTAATTTAGGCTAAGCTTCGTTTTTTTTCAACACTCTATACTTCAAAAATCGTTTTACAATTTTAAATTTTTCGTTCAATCGTTTAATTTTTTTATACGGTTGCGGGAAAAACCCGATATCTCCACACCAATTACCAGTGTGAACAATTTTCATTACTTATCAATTAATGTGGAGATATCGGGTTTTTCCCGCTAC
>WUQG02115021.1:0-25141 GCA_011317285.2 Androctonus mauritanicus | reverse complement strand
GATTTGTTTCAGTTTGATAAATTTATTTTAAAATGGAGGATTTTTTTTAATTTTTAAGTTTTTGACGAAGGTCTCCCGGATAATCGAGAGTCTACTGTATCACGATACTCTTAATTATAAGAAGTCAAGAAATGTTTCAATAAAATTGAATCATTATTATTCGTATTATTTAAAGCCATCTTTCAAAAATGATTATTTTTAGAAACAAATTTTTGTAATTTTTTCGCATTACTTAACAAAAGTTTGATATAAAATGACGATAAAATAATCGCCTATCGTTGCGCCACTAAACATTGATCAACATCAATTGTTTAAAAAAATTGAGTGTTTTTAACTATTACGTAAAACATAAAATTCTGATACCCGATTGGTTGACGATATATTATGCGTACCTTGAGAGAAATATCAATATAAATGCGATATCATATGACGTCAATGTAAACGTCTTGAGATGAAAACAAAAATATAATTTTATCGTAACTTTTTACAGAAATAATGATTGTTTCATAGAACGATATTTTCTATATTTAAATAAAAGAAAATATTAAAAAAGTATTTAATGCGGATGTGAAAAGGGGGTCGTAAAATGCGTGAAAATTTATGGACTGATATTTTTCATGGATAATACTTCCTTCTACTCAACGTTTTCGTGAGAAAACCATCGTCGCACATTATTTTTAAATATTTAACTCTTGTTTAAATATTTAAAAATTAATTTTTTAATTCATAAATATATACGCCTGACGAATTTAATTATGAAGAATTGAAACTCTGGTTTTTCTATATATGCGGAGACGTAAACTGTGATTTTTTCCTTAAAATTATCTTTTTTTTTTTTTTTCTGAACCTGAATCTATTTGACACAGTATTTAATAAAAATACGTTTTTAAGTATAGATGATTCGTGAAATATTATTTTTATCTAAACCGGAGACCATCGATCTATGCCGGAGACATAGCATAGCTTTTATGAAATATATTGTTGCCATATTTAAAGAAAATTCGGTTAAATCAAAATATTGTTTCCTTTCTGCATAATCTCATTAATATAAACAATATATTCATATTAAACGAATATCTGAGGTTCATTCAAATAGTGAAAAACATTGAAGTTACTTCATAACAACAGTATTTGTTCAATATAAATCATTTCTGATACTGGACCAGTTTCAAATATATAATTTAGTTCATGTCATCTTCAATGATTTTAGAGAAATCAGTAAACATTCGAATTTCATTATTCGTAAGTCAGTAATTTCCAATCTGAATATTTCTTATTTTTCAGGGGAATCCACTTAACTCTCCAATGCCTGCTGGAGAGCTAACTTGAAAGTTGGTATGTACAGTACAAAAATGGAAATCAATGAGTGACACCCGGATTCCCCTGAAAAAATGAGAATTCCCTTTAGCTCTCCAGGCAACACTGAAGAGCAAGGTGGCCCACATTTCACATTCCTCCTGTAGATTTTATTTGGAACTTTTAAATAATTTAATTTAATATAGATGTAAACAGTAATTCATTTGAAATTTATTCTACAATCAGATTTGAAAAACATAATTTGAAAATTTTTATACCAAAATCGATAAATAATTTTCCTATATAAACGGCTGAATAAGATTGCAATCAATAGAAAATACAATCGGCAATAACACGATGGGATTGGATTTCTTTGGTGCCAATTGGCAATTTGCACAAAAGAAAAACGATTTCGTATTTAAAAATCAAATTAAATATAAGTGATTGGAAGATAAGGAACCATTTAAATTGTAAAATTATAAATATTATATACAAAAGTTTAAGCACACATTGATTTTGTGTATGACAAAGAAACAAACTGATGCCAAACATTGAATAGATGTTCAATAGATAAAAGTTTTAAAAATAAAAATATAATTATAACAAAATAATATTTTTTAAATCTTCATCTATAAAAATATTAGACAATTGTTATTTTGAGATTTGCGGAATGTTAACCAAGCAAGACGGAAACAATTTATTAGAAATCATTAACATTTCTGGGTCACTTAATTTCTCAACCTTCAGAAAGAGCAATAATAAACTGTGTTTAAAATGCTTCTATTCGATATAAAACTATATATGTATTTATATATAAATAGCATAACTTTTTATAACTATTATCATCTAATCGAAGCTATTATTATTCCGCTTTGATATAAGAAGGATTTGAAACTTTTTCCTTACGAAAGGCCAATAAATGATTATCCTCTGAAAGTCCAGAGTTCTTTAACAATGATAAATTATCACAATTTTATCAGGAAAATTTGATCGATTTTCAAAAATCGATTTTTTTTTTTTTTTATTATTAATCCACTGCAATTTTGGAATGAGATTATTGATACCAAGTCGATTTGGTTTAAACCTGTTTTAGTCGATTTATCAAAATTAAGATAAGGCTTATTTGTTTGCTGCTTATAATATTTACAAAAACAAAGCATAATATCTGTGCTATTTTAAATGCGATATGTAATTTTAAGTATTAAGCAAATAAATTTTAATTGCTTTTCTGTTAGATTATGATTAATATTTACAATGCAATTTAAAAATTTACATATCAGTATGCTGGTTATAATTACTTCAGATATATAATAATATATATTTAAAAATATACATGATGGCATGACTTCGCTTTTGCTACTTAAAGAGATCAATTTTGTATTTTTTCATTAATGAAAAATGCCTGCCAGACAAATTTTGAACTCAAAAACCACTAGACCAAATTTATTTTCCTTTTGATTTGGTCTATTAACTGCTTTTGAGGTTCAAAATTATCGAGCCCTTATTTTATAAATGCAATAAACCCGAAAACAAATGCATGCTTCTATAATAGCAATAAACGGACAAAAACCAAATTCAGGTATAAACAAAATAGTTGACAATCTAAAAATTTAGTAGAATGAAACGGAATTGAATTTTTTTTTTTTTTTTTACTTAAATTCGATTTCCGAGTCCTATTATTGAAGTTTTCGAGGGATTCCAATTTCGGTTCGTTGATCCTCATGTTTCAGCTTTCTGGTCGAGTTCATTGTAGGTTTCTTCAAATTGTGGTGTCAAATTAACTCTGTAGCATTAAATGTCTAATTGAACAGCACAGGAGTAATCTTATTATAATAATTATGTTAAAATGTACTAAGCCAAACATTTTTGAAATTTGTTTATAAAGTCCTGGTTTAAACGTATACAATGCATCATTGATCTCGTTTCATTAGATAGATCCTAATGTATAGAATTATTCTCAATAAAATACATTAAAATCAAATTTAACTTACTTGATATTATTTCAGTTTTATAAAAAAAAAATAATTGTTTCTTCCCCAATAGTTTTTAACGAAACAAAAAAAAAGATAAAAAATTTTGCTAGTGAAGGCATCATATCAGTTAATTTCGCTTATTTTAAGATCAAACGATGATAAATACAAAGAAAGGTCACCTAGAACAATGGATAGTGAACACACCTCTGTTGATTCTTAAAACAGCCTATTAGAGCGGAGAGTTGCCGTCCTCGTGATCATCACTCCCCCTGATCATGTCTGTCCACGTGGAATGTCGTTGTCCTGGCGAAAATCGGAATTCGATCACTGACTTATCAATTTTTGTACGTATATAAATACGAAAACACATTAATACTTTTAGCAATTTATTTAGAAGGTGAAACCATCACAACCATGTTTTCAGTCAAGAATTCCGCTTATGTAAGATCTCATTAATAATTTATTATAGACTAATAAATTTAATTTGAATAATATACCTGTATAGAATATAAAAATAAACTTTAATTTTTTAAGTAGTAAGAGATAACATAATTAGATTTTAAGCTGTACATTAATTATATTTGATTATGGTGTCTTTGATATAATATAGAAATGAAAGCAGATTCGTTACAAATTAATTATTCTTTGACGTTACTCATCTGCAGATAAGATATCGTTAATGGCTATGTCACGTATCAATAAATAAAACTGAGTAATATGATTTTTTAAATTACAATCGATACTGTTTCGTACGGAAGGTTAATGCAATCTCCTCTGACTCATTCATTTTTTTAATGACCAAATAATAGTTTAGTCTTATTTGTAGTAATTGGAAGAAGAAAAATTGTTACTTGACTCTTCATACAGTAAGTTTTCTATTTTTATTTTTCGCATGAATCTATCGATCTTAGTAGCCGATTAATACAAAATTATGTCTTCTATGAGTAATATAATTAATTAACTTTTGTATTATTTTCATTATAATTTTTTATTATTATTTTAAAATGCATTTTTATACGAGTATTGTAGCAACTTTCATGAACGGTATCGAATTCCAGAACGAAATTTCAAATATTCAAGTAATAAAAGTTAAATTGTCTTTAAATGTGTTTTGCTATTTGTATGTCGATTTATTGTTCTTCTATTACAATGTAGATCATATTCGAATTAATAAGTCCGTCATACTGAATGTATGTTTTAAATACATTTTGAAAATGAGTTCACATGTAAGAACACAGGAAACAGGTATAACTGCGATTTGTCATTTTCAAAATGACAAAGCTTATTTATGTCTGTTTCCTGTGTTTCTTACACGTGAAGTAACATCTAAAATATTCTGATATGAAAACGACATTGTTTTTTCTTATTGTATTTCAATAATTTTCGACACTTAAAACTATTGTGTTAAAGTTATAACAATGAAACTGTAGAACAATTTGTTACATAATCTTCTAATTTCTGGTTTTTAAATATTCAGTATAACACGCCCATAATTGTCTAGTGTAAGAAAATTTCACCTCATGGCAATTTTTTATCTGTCACATTACTCTGACAACCGTGAGTTTTCCTTATTAGTCAAAAGCTAAACTAATATTTTTTAATCGCGGAACTTCCTCTTAGTTTTTCTTTTCCTGAATGATTTGGATTTAATAATTTAAATAAATATTAAAATGTTTATACACGAAGAATGAAACGGCACTTAGCTATTTAAACAAATTATCTACAATAAACAGTTTTGTAATCTACTTATCGTCCTCAAAAATAGAAATTTATATAGAAAAATATTAATTTTTAATATCAATATTGTGATCTGCTAATATTTTATTGTAAATAACTGTTTTCATTCATCTGAATATCTTCATAATAATGCAGGTTATTCGTTTCCTCTATAAAAACCATAATAATTGATAAATTATGTCTTTTCAGGAATTAAATACTAAAGAAGACTTTCAAATTTGTGTTTATAGTCAGAAAATTGTAAATAAGGAAATTTAAATTAAGTTATAATTCTTTTTGTAGAAATGATTTTTAATATTATAAAATATGAATTCATTCCAACGTATGATAGTAAACGCGATATATGTTGCAATCATGGATGCAATAGGCTTCGGAATTATATTACAGATGACTATTCATAACTGGCCTTGTCAGATCACATTGTTTCCACTTTTGAAGATTTCCTATATAAAATATTAAAAAAAAATTAATTTAGAAATAATATCAAAAATCTAAATGTGAGGCCAGGATTAAATAAATGGTTTTCTTGCAGCCATAATAAATTCTGCTTTATCGTGACTAAAGACGATTAACAGCTATTTTGATGTTTATTGACTAAATACGGTATAAACAGCTATTTTGTCATTATTTATAGTTTTATTAATTATGAATTATGGGCCCTCTATCGTTAAAAATTCGTCACATCGATATTTATTTTGTAATAAAATACAAAATATAAAATTCCTTTTTATGGAAAATTCATTAAAATATTAAATACTAAATGCCGTTTTCGATTAAAAATTATATATATTTTTTTTATATGAAATTTTATAATTCGGCTCCATCGCTTTATCAAATTTTCTTTATTTGATATAAGAAAATCACGGAAGTACTGTATATACACGAGTCATTTTCATTTTCTAGGAATTTTTAGCCTCATTCGTCATTATCATATCGTCGTCTAACGCTTAGTAATCGAATAAAAAAAAATATGACAAATAAAATTTGTTTTATAAGCTTAATTGCGGTTATTTTTTTTTACGTCGTAACACATTAATAATTTTTGTTCTTACATACCGTACATAATTATCGTTTATGGATTTTGAAGTTAATAAAAATACGCGGCAAAACAACGAAGTAAAAATAAACAAAATGTCAGTTTACACATTGTTTCAAGGACATTTAATTATTAAATATCCAGAAAGAAGGAGAGCAAAAGAATAACGATATTTTACAACCATTTTAACCAATTTCATTTCAGTTGTAAAATTAGTGCTAAGAATATATTAATACATTTGTCAAAATTTACCTTTTATTCAGTATTGTTTCATGCATATGAGAAGTCTATGCAGAAATTTTAAAGGATTATAAGATGCTAATCTGGATCCATTTTTTCGAAAAAATTGAATCTAAAAACCTATGACGTCATTTTTTTACGACTTACCAGACGACTTCGAGATAATTACAGTATAAAATTTTCATCAAAATTAATTCAAAACTAATTTTTATTTACTTATTTATTTATCAATACATGAATTCATCTTTGAATAAGAAATTCATTTTCTGATTTAAAAATTAATTTATTTGAAAAATTAAATAATAATAATAATAATAATAATGCGTTCGATGGAAATCTAAAAACATTTAAATCTAAAGAATTTCTTACCTAAAAATTTGCATTATAATAAATAATTAAAGTTTTAATTAAAAAGTTATTTAAAAACAATTAAAATTAATATAATAGCCATCTTGTGATCATCCTAAACGAAAATGATGTCACGCTCTTGAGACTGTTATTCTAAAACTAACTTGTAAGCTTGAAAAATGGTGTTTCGGCCAAGGTTAGCTTCCCCTCAAACCTTTATAGTTTCTACACAAGTTTCTGAATTCATATTGCATATTTATTCTATATAGTATTTTGCTATTAAGTCGATATATATAGTTCCTATAGTAAAATTATTGAAATGGTTTAATATCTAACACTCAAAATGAGTCATGAAATGATAAAACATATCCTGTTTTTAAAAAAATGACACAGTTTACAATCTTATAAATAAAACTGGCTGTGTCTAATCTGTATATACTATCGATATCATTCTGGATCGGTTTATAAAGTTAAAATCTATAGGAAAATGACATGTATAAACATAAAATATCGATTTGATTTCGCATTAATACTATTGCCTATTCACAATTTGTGAATAGACCATAGTACGCATGAGAAATACAGTGTTAACAGTCAAACAAAGATACGTTTTCGGTACAATGCACCATGAATATATTTGCATTTGTTATATTCGCTTCTCATGTGACATTTGCTGGCTGAATCACATGACTGTTAAATTACTTTCCGCCCGAAATCACCACGTAAGGTTTCGTTCGACTGGCATTTAACATAGCGATCTCTAGCTGTGCTTACATCTCCAAACGATATCGTCTGGAGATTTCCGTGTAAAGGTAGATTTATTATTATTATTATTAATCCAATAAAAACAGAATTTTTTGTTAAATTTATATTGATAAATCAATATTATTAATATGATATCATTATTTTATACATTTTTAAATGACAAATTGTTAAATTTAAAATTTGTTTCAATTATTTTGAATTTATTCTGTTATCGACCCCCTACCGTTGAATAAATAGAAACGTTTTAATCTAATTAAAGATATTGCGTCGTTTTAAAACGATTACCTGTTTATATATTTTATATTATAAAAAAAAATTCTGTTTGTTTCGAGGACGAATAAAAAATGCGGGCCCTTGAACTGCTTGTGCATACAGTATATAGTACTGTATATTTTTTATTTAGCGACATCTAGCATTGATAAAATTCATGAATGTAAACCACGTGATTTGCTTTTTTAAATTGGTGTCGTGAATAGTAATTTGATTCTATGTATCGAGTGCAAGTTAAATTTGTCGCTTATAGCGTTATGCTAAATATAGAAGGCAATAGAGTGTTTTAAATATTTGTAATTGTCATTCAAATGTTATTACACAGGTTGTAGAAAGAAAAATGAGACATTCATTAACAAAAACGACGATATGTTTGCTCTTCATCATATCGCTTACATCTATAATTATATCGTTATCCATTCATCCTGCTCTGAATCGAGAAAACAAAGAATTTAGACATCAAAGAAGTTTACTCAATGTAGAAACAACTACAGATGGTACGCAGTTCAAATTTAATTTTTGTCAAATTTTTAATTACTTAAATTTTTGTTTATCGGTATTTATTTTTACTATAGAAACGACGTGGTCATCTGAATCAGAGTCTTCAAATTGTACGCCAGCAGCTATCGAACAGTTTCCTAGACCTTTGATGAACTATAATATTCGCAAAAATGGTGGCCTTATTATTCATATTTTAGTATCTTTATATATGTTTCTTGGTCTCGCTGTTATCTGTGATGAATATTTTGTTCCTTCTTTAGAAGGAATGAGTAATGGTAAGTATCTAATTAAGCTTACAAGTAGTATTATTTATAATTCATTTCATGCATTTTTACAAGATTTTAAAATTATATCCATTAGAGGATATTTATGTAAAATCATCCTAAAAGTACATGGCACAAAAATAGAATTTAATATTAAGTGATTCAAATATTTTACAATTTTTTTTAACTACTAATATATATTTACTTTTCAGAAGAAAATTTGTTTAAAAAATTAAAATAAATCATTACAAAGAAGAATCATGATTATTTTATCATGTACACTTTAAGATGATTTTTTATCTAAAATATCATTTATCAATATATATTAATAATGTAATATATATAAGATTATAGAATCATGTTTCAATAGGGGAAAAAGGGATAATGAATATTTAAATTTTGAAAATTTTTATTTATTATTATACAGATAATAATATATTTTTATATGATAAAAATAATTACATTATTTAATAATAATTTGTACAATTATTTAGAAATATTTTGATTAAATTTTTACACTGATATCTGCTGTTTCAAAGCTTTTATTCATTTCTTTTTTTTTTTTTTTTTTGTAGACTATATTTCAAATTTCTTAAATTGCATTTTTTTAAATGGAAATAATAATTTGTGTGCCATCAATTAAAAGATAAATCATCAGATTTGATTTCAAATTTTTCTGTTCTACAGATAAAATACAATAATAGTTAAATTAAATGTGATAAAAAAATTATTATAAAAAATAATTGCATTATAATTTTGTTTTTTCCCAAATCTTTTTTATATTACAAAATTGTTACGTTTGAGTGAATTCTTCTTTATACATCGTATCGATTACGTTTATGTATTAAATATTAATAATAAATTTGTACCATGTGTATCAGAAAACAACTGGATACAGTTGTTATTATATCATGATATTTTATTAAAATCCTAATAATTGTTTTATTAAATATTTGCTGAAGTTAATTATGAAATATATATATTTAGAAAATTCTGAAATTAATTAACTATAAATTTAATATATATTAAAATTAAAAACCAATATAGATTACAAGAAAGTTAATTTAAAAAAATTTATGAAATATTTATTTTGACTTTTGAATGAATTTTTAATCATATGAATTTCCAAGAATAATTATAAGAAAAAATATTTCAGAAAAATTATTCTAAAATTAAGATAAGAAGTTGATAAAATTATATTAAATTTTACTTATAAATTAATAATTTATAAACTATTTCTGATAGAAAATTATCTTTAGAGAACACACTTTATATTGTCAAAACTTATCATAGTGAATTATGAAATAATTTGAAAGCATAAAATTAGTATCAAAAATTTGATTACTCCTGGTTTATTCCCAAATACAATGTTTAAATACAATAATGTAGTTTTTAAGAATAGTCCTTTTATTTGGCATTTAAGTATATAGTTCAAATTATCTATTTTTAATCCCAACGTATAAAAATCAAAGCTAAAATAAAATATTTAGTTTAATCTTCTTTAAAAATATTGAATTTATATGCAAATATCAATTTTGATCATTCATTCAAGTTATTACAATACAACATTCGAAACTATTAAGCAGATTAAATCTGAAAAATTTAATTAATACTGTATTCAACTGTATGATTCATTAGGTTATAAAACATCATTTGTATAGTATTTTCTCCATCTCCAAATGGGAAACATAAAAATTGTGACTCAAAAATAATCATTTTAAAAAACTAGCTACTATTCATGATTTTGAAAATAATGTTATGATAAAAATAATTATATGCAAGTAATTCACTTTTTCATTTATCTATTTTTAAACAACTTAAAATAACAGATCTGCTTTGTTTACTGAATTAATTCATATATATTTTATTTAAATTATAATAGTTTTATGTTATTAATATTGAATAGAATTTTTAAATTTTTCATTTTTAAGTTCTGAATCTTGAATCGGATATTGCCGGTGCCACATTTATGGCTGCAGGAAGTTCAGCACCTGAATTAGCAGCTGCAGTTATTGGAGTTTTTATAGCAAAAGTAATTCTTTATTTCTGTGATCTATTTAAATTTTATTCAGTTTATCTTGAAATTAAAATTTTTTATTCTGAAATATATTACTATGCAAATCAATTTATATAGTTCAATATAAAAAAATTCTTAATAAGAATCTTTTTCAGGATGACATTGGTGTAGGAACTGTAGTTGGTTCTGCTGTATATAATATAGCATTTGTTATTGGAATATGTGGATTATGTGCTAGAAGAGTAAGTTTATTTTTTAATATATATATATATACAGTATTACTTTAATCACCATCATAATAAAAAATATTTTTATTAATTACATCATTGTTTGATTTAATTAATTGAACATAGAATATTTTGAATTTTTAATATAAGTAAATATCAAAAGTTTTTTTAATATATGAAGATATTATTTAATACAAAGTTATTAAATAATTAATTGAATAATTTATTACAAATGAATTGAAAAAAGCTTTTGTTTAATCACTTATTAATACCTTATTAGTTTGTAAATTATTTTACTAAAAATATTGTCTAATTCTTTTAATAAAATTTTAAATATAGACAATGTCTGGATAATAATCATTTATTATCCTTTAGATGTAATCAAATGAAATCTATATCAAATTTCCTAATATTTTTTAAAAATTAATTCCATAATCATTAGATTATACTGTATGTATTTGAGAAAAAATTTATATCAAATCATATAAAAATTATATGAAAATAATCAGCTCATTTTATTCTAATAAAACAGTTGATCTATTTTCATATAATATATATTATTAAAAAATGTTTTTATTGTTTTTTAACTGCATGTAAATATCAAATATTACAATCTAAAAACATTCTTAAACAATAAAAATTTAGAGTTAGAAGTATGTTTAATTTAACAATTTGGAAAATAGAAATGAAAAAAGACTTTTTACAAATGCACAGTTTTGTGTTTGCATATTTTTTTAATGAATTAAAAGCATTCTTGAAATGTAAAAAATTTGCTTAATTTTAATTTTTTTAATTTGTTCATTTAAAAGTTTTAAAATATCAAAAAATCATTTCTTTTTTTAGATTTATATTTACAATATTAAATATTAGAAAGTAGTAATGTATTTTTATATTAAGAATATTTTTATTTCACAATTTTATTTAAATTTTATATTTAATATATATATTTTAAATGGAAATTTAATAAATATTATACAGCTTGTACTTGATGTATAAAATTTATTATACAGAGATTTTATACATTTATGTTAATTTCATTTTTATTATTCCTGTTTCATTTCAACAATTTTCATCATGATGTCAATTTTATATACAATTCTAATATTTAATTATAATGATAAAATAAATATAATAATTTTTTTAATTTACCATAGAAAAAATTTCACTCAAAATTGGTTTAAATTACTTAAGTAATTGCTAACAGATGTCAAATTAGTTTAATTTCTTAAATGATGAAAAAATGAATTGTAAATCCATTAAATATAATAAACAAAAATAATTACCTTGCTTCTTTTTATTAATAAAATTTTGAATAAGATATATTGTAAATCTTTATTTGTGAAATTTCATTAAATATTATATTATATATCAATTGCTAACATTTTCATTGGTTTTGTTATATTTTCTACATATATATTATTATAGTATATGAGAAAATCATAACATTTGTAAATAAAAATATTTTCTAATAGATCAGATATCATTTGTTTACATCATAAATTTTAGATGATGATAGAAAACTGATTTTTTTTTTTTTTTAAACAAATGATTCAAAAGTATCACAGATATTTATAGGTAATTTTCTCATTCTTTGAAAAATATCAGCATTACAATAATAAACATTCAAATATAACATTTATTAAATTGTAGATTCATATACAATTGAGATATTTAATGTTTATGATTAAAATATTGTGGATATTATTTATTTTTGTTTACTATTAAGATACAACTATTACTTACTATTATCTCTTTTTTACCATGGTAAAAAATTTATGAATTTTGAATTTGAAAAATTGTAAATTTTATTATTGAAACAATGGTTATTAAATATTAACTCACTAAAAAATGATTTTTTTCAATGATTGACACATGCATTTTATTTAACAATGCATGTGTCAATGCATTTTACTTAATAAACAGAAAAATATTTGATTAGTTTATAATTATTTTAATTTGTTAGAAACTCTCTAATTTTTAAATATATATAGTGCATTATCAGTAAAATTCAGTTTCATATTTCTTTTAAAGTTTGAATTAAAAATTTATTTCTAAAAATCAAAATCTATTTTTCACCCAAATTTTAAAAAAATTAAATTTTATGGATTTGTTGATATTATTCAAATGTTTTTGAAATCCTTAATAGAATTTAAAGCCTAAAACTTTAATCGAATGAAGACTAAAATTTTAAATAGCATTTGATTTTAAAGACTGTATCAAAGGAAAATGGTGCATTTTGAACATATAGCTGATATTATTTATTTCTAGGACAGAGAAGGACTTTATGCCTAATTTTTTATATGTAAACATATTTAAAAATTTCAATTTATAAAATGTTTACATATAAAAAAACTAGATATCAAGTCCTTTTTAATAAAAAAAAAAATTAATAATAATATCTATATGTTCAAAAGGCATCATTTTATAATGATTTATAGATTAAGATAGATGGTGTTATATTTTTCCAAATATTTAAAATCAGTTTAAATTGATTTTGTAATACTTAGCATATATTTATGTTGTATTCCAGATTATTTATCTAAATTGGTGGCCCCTCTTCCGTGATAGTATGTTTTATTTAATCAGTATTGTTGCATTGCTAGTTGTAATGTACAATGAAGTAGTAACATGGTGAGTATTAAATACTATTCATTTCAAATATTTATTTTTAAATTATTTTGATTTATATTAAAATGAGTTTTACATTTAGTTTATAACTAATAACTGTACTAGTTAAACAATTATAAATTACATTTAAAATATTAAAAAAAAAGTCTATGTATTCTGAATTCTAAAAAATAAGTATAATACTTATGAAAATGAATTTCAAATTTAAAATTAACAGTTTTGTTATTTAGAAATTCTTACATAAATTGTTGCTGGTTGCACCACAGATGAGAGTAAACAATGTTTTTTTTTTTCTTTTTGTGCACCTGTTTTCTGTGAATAAGATTATAGTGAAAAATGGCATGCTTCTAAGTAAGAAGTTTAACTCATGTATTATTATAATTTATTGAATAAACAGTTTCCTATTACAATAACTGCGCCAAACCATAAATTCATATTATTTGCTTTAGATTTTATATATGAATACAGCGTGAATTTTACAAATATCTAATTTAACTTTTAAAAAGTTTCTTGTTTTAATTAATATAAATTAAAATAATTTGCTTTTTAAAAAACTTTTTTTTTTTATGAATTCATATTTTACAAAATCTTTCAACAACTATTAAACTCTTTGCTTAAAATGTAAAACTTCAAACATGCACTGTAGCAAAGCATACAAGTTTTATATGGTATAACGTTTTCGGATATTACATATCCCTCCTCAGTATCATAACTTTTGCAGTTATTCTGTAATTAATGTTAAGTTATGGTACTGAGGAGGGATATGTAATATCCAAAAACGTTATACCATATAAAACTTGTATGCTTTGCTTATTTGAAGTTTTATCTTTCAACAATTAAAATCAAATAAATAAATTTAAAAACTTTAGAGAAATTAAAGAAAATAAAGTAATATTTTGAAGAAATATACAAAATTAAAGAAAAACAATAATATAACATAAATATTTAACATATAAATATAATTTTTATATGCAGATCTTCATAATTTATCATCATTAAGAAACTATAGAATTTATGTGAAAATGAGTAAAAAAAATTTTAAATTTTCTGCTCTACTATATTTATAATAAGTTTTACAAAATATTTAAGAGTTGTTGAATAGAATATAATTTTGTTTTCAATTTTATTTTCTCAAATAAAAAAAAGTGCATGAAATTTTTTATTTTATTTAGTATTATTTTTAATTAATTATTAATGTTATATAAAAATGTATTTGGAAATTAATATTTAACTGAAACTTAAATTCCTAATAGAGACTCAAGAAAAACAAAGAATTTTCATATATTTAAAATACATTCTATACTTTTTTAATAATAGTAATATATTATTATTGAGAATGTATATGAAGAATTACATTAAAATTTGAACAATATATTTTTTTGTTTTAAGTACATATTTTCCAAATATTAATTATCCATATTTGTAGTACTTGCAAAAAGTACTTATTAGCTTTTTTGTTTTTTTTTTCATAAAATCTGACATTTGGGATCTTTACAGAAATCTATTAAATTAAATTTGCTAGTAGAATCAGATTATTATATCATCTGATATAGAATGCAAATTTCGAACATTCATAACCTATATCAGGTCTGTTGAAAATCATTAATAAGTCATACAATCCAAAATAATAATGGTATAATGGTAATAGATCATAATTATAAATTCATCTGCAATATTACATTGTATATGCATTTATTAATTGATTTTATCTCTCACTACAGACTGATATGCTCTTAAAGTACTTTCACAGGAAAAAATTTAATATTTTATAAATATTAAAAACTTATAATATTTTAACAAAAGATTTTAATAAATCAAAACTTTTATATATGATAGTATAACAATAACTAATTTATTAAAAAATCAGAAATTGACAATTTAAGATATGTATAGATTTTAATAATGTGTTTTTAATATACACTAACTCTTTTGAAAAATATTTCTTGTTGAGAAAAATTATTTTGCATATAAAATATTTTATCTCATATTAAAATAAAAATGAAATTGCTTCTTACAATATAATCCTAACAATTTAGATTGCTAAAGTAACCTGTGTTATATTAGAATTCATAAATTTTATTTTCTCAAACTTTTTCATTCAAATAATTTTAAT
The DNA here is from genome assembly GCA_011317285.2 of Androctonus mauritanicus. NCBI lineage: Eukaryota > Metazoa > Arthropoda > Arachnida > Scorpiones > Buthidae > Androctonus > Androctonus mauritanicus. The sequence goes on along the minus strand of WUQG02115021.1, from coordinate 9,727 downwards.
AATATAATTTTTGATAACATTATATATGTTTATTAACATCTGTTAATTAGAAACACATTGATGTACAGTTGTGATGAAATGCCATCTAATGACTGACGAATAAAAAAAAAATATTGTGTAGAAGCTATCAATAAAAATTATAATATATTTTATTGCAGAATAAATACTTTACTAAAATATATAATCTGAAAAAAAGTAATATAGTTTGTTATAAAATTATAAAAAACAAATTTAGTAAAACTTTTCAAAAGTATTATTTTTTTATAAAATGAAATTCAATAATTTTAAACAACAATAAAGCATAATTAGTTAAAGTTTAAACTATTACTATTATATAAATGGTTATTTTAACATGTAATGGCCATAGATGATTCATGTAACATCTGTTAGAAGAGAGAAAAAATATAGTTGTACAGTAATAATAAAAGATTGTTTATTAATATAATATTTTTAATGATGATTGAAAAATTCTTACAAATATAACAAAATCAGATACATTTTACTGTATTATCAGAAAGACCATGAATATAATAAATATAAAAATGATAGATGTGAAGTTTTGATGATGTATAATAAATCTGCATAATGTGTCATGTATGTTATGAAAAATACTATAAAAGATTAAGAATTTTTTTCTTCAAAAAAAAAAAAAGAAATTCAAGCTGTCTAGAATGAAACTTATATTTTATATTATCATAGAGTGAAACTTATGATTAATATTTAATTAATTGGAAATTTTGAATATTGTGTTGTTAAATTATATTTTTAATATTTTTATATTATTTTTTCAGGCCTGAATCTGTTGCTATGTTGTTGTTATATTGTGCATATATTGGATTTATGTTTGTCAATAAACATGTCGAAACTTGGATTCAGAATTTATCTTGTCCCTGTCCTCGTTATTCTTCTCCTGAAGAAAATGAAAATTCTAATTTAATTGGCTATAAATCTCTTTCAAGTACAAATGGGACAATAGAATCACCATCTTCATCACCTATACCATGTAGCAAAGGAGATAAAGGTTAGAAAAAAGTGTTAAATTTTTACTTTAATTTTTATCTAAATTTAAAATTTAATATTCTATAAATATTATAATTCTATAGTATTTATAATAACTCAATTTCAACCTAAAAAATTAATTTAGAGAAATTATTAAGATAAATTTAATTGTAAAATCTTAGTTAAACTTTAAGGGAGAAATCCAGTAAAATAATTTAGATTTGCAGTTAATATTTTTTAGTGGAAAAAGTTTTGAATTATGCTTTTTTCAATGTTTTTAATCTCTTCTTCTTTTTAAAAAGATTTTTTCAATGTACTTTTATAATATAAGAAATCCACAAGCACTTTAAGCAGGAAAAATATATAATTTATTATTACATATTTAATACGTTTTTTTTCCTGCTTAAAGTGCTTGTGGATTTCTTATATTTCTTAGAGGCAGCAGAACTTGATAGATTAATTTATAAAAATACAATCATAAATTTTGTCCTTTGTTTTTCTTAAAATTTTGCAACTATTCAATATTTATTTTTCTGAAAATAAAATCATTTTAACTTGTTAGTCAATTTATGACTAACTAAGATGTATATTTTAAAAGATATAGTAAATTCAGATCTACAATGCATAGAAAATAGGAGAGTTTAAATATAACTGAGAATTATTTTTATCTTGGCCAAATACATTCAGAATAGTCCATTGTGTTTAGGAAATGGAAGGGTTTCTGAACATCATTGATATTAGTTTTGATTAAACTAATAGATGAAAATCTCAGATATCACTTTAAAGCAAGCACAAAGATCCTCTAGAATCTCGTAGTCATTTTGCATTGTGGATAATTTCCCTTCCGTTAACTGCTCTATGTTATGCATTTCAATATAATTAATTTATTTATAATTATAATTGCCATTTATTGATGAAATAATACTATTTAGTAATAGATTTTATATGCAATTCCTACAAAATCCTTTTAAGTAGGTTTTTAAGTAGGTAGGACTGAAGTATTATTAAATTTAAAAAGTTTTATTTAGCAGGATATATCATATATTTGGCAAGTATCTCTGTCTAACAATATATATCTTTAAAGTTTGATATCTGTAAAAGTAATTAAGTATTTTTCTGAATTTAAACAACAAAGTTTTAATAATTAAATTTATATATCTTAGGAAATGAAATTTATTCAGCCACTTATGATGAAGATGAAAGTCCTTTTGATCCTCCAGAATCTCGTAGTCGTTTTGCATTGTGGATAATTTCCCTTCCGTTAACTGCTCTATCTTATATCACTATTCCAGATTGTCGAAAAACAAGATGGAGGAAATGGTTTATAGTAACATTTTTAATGTCTTGTTTATGGATAGCAGTATTATCTTATATTCTGGTATGGATGATTACAATTATTGGTATGTATTTTTGAAAATATTTTTAAAATTATTAAATTTAACAATTAAGTTTAAAACATAAATTATTGAATATAAATAAGAGTCAAAATAGTTCTACATTCATTAAAATAAAATGATAAACTTATTAATGATGATTTCATGAAATTCATTCCTATTATAAATAACATAATCTTCAGTAATATTTTCATATAATTAAAAATATTGTTACAGTATAATTTAAAAATACTATACAGGTATTCCCCAAATTATGCAAATAATTGGAACTGAAAGTTTTTGTAACTTCAATTTTTATGTAAATCAAAAAATATTTTAACAAAAATTCTGAAGCAAAACTACTGGAGTTAGTTGATTACTGTGACTACACTTACATTATGGTATTATATTGTTTTCTGATTTGAAAGGAACACAGCACTACATGAAATAATATTGTACTAGTAATATGATACTTAAGATCAACAAACAATATGCAAAACATAAATAAATCAAGTAATGCAAATTTTGAAATGTTGAAACTATTATGTTTGGATTTGTAACTTACAAATACAATAGATGCATGAAATATTAGGAGCACTATGGCAGGGACAAACATAATAAGACACTTGGAATCACTTATGTTTGTTCCTGCCATAGTGTTCCTGATATTTCATGTATTGATTTTTGGCAGTGTACAGTTTTCGTTTCTTACAATAGATGCTTATGATCTATATAAACAAAACAAAAAATCAAAAATAAAACAAAAAAATCAATTCAAGGAAGAACTAAATTTGCCCATTTTCCAAATATATTGTTTATTTTTCATTCATTTAGCATTTAGAATCCATTGGTTTGTGTGTTCAATTTTAACATTAATTTAACCAGTATTGATATCACATTGCCATGATGATGACATCATGCATTATTTTAGATCATAGTGATATCACCCATTATTATATTATGATGATGCATTAGGATTATAAAATCATTATAATAGATATTGATAATAGATGATAAACTTATTAGATAAGCCATATGTTACTCCTTACATTGTTAACACTTAGCATCATCAATTAGTAATAATATAAATTAAAATTTGTGATAAAAATGAAATTCTATCCTGAAGATTAAGCCAAGCCTATAGAATAAAAGGACATGGCATCAAAGTATCCTTTAATGGTAGAACATCACTATTGAATTTCACAAAAATCTGCTAATTAATTCAAAAGTTATTATTAGGGAGACACAGACAGATATGAGCTGATCTTATAAGGCTCCATTTCCTTCAGAAAATAGGCTAAAAAAATATTTTGGAAATATTTTACATAAAGTCGAAGTTATGGAAGTCAGATATTTGTAAGTTGGGAAATGCCTGTATTTGGACAGTCCTTGACTTACACAATGGTTGTAAGACAATGATCTAATTGATAATATCTAATGATTAGTCAATATAATTCATATTCCATGATTTGATATGTTGGCAACATTTTTTCTTGTTTATTTAGATCTGCATTTACAAAATTCTACTAAATTGCTGTAATAAATTATAGTAATAGTAATCTATTGGTTGCTCATCATTTTAAACTTATGAACACATAAACTTGCTTTATTCCAACAAATATATTGTATCATTATAAGTTGACTATCTAGTGAATATTAAATTGCTTTGAATAATCAAAGCAATTTAATATTCATTTAATGCTGGAAAGTAACAATATAGAATATTTGAAAAGTTGAATATCCTTTAAGGAAACTTATTGATTTATTTAGATTTATATTATTAAAACTGAGAGAACTTTTAAATCAAGAAACAATGAAACTGCAAGTTATTCTGTTTTACAACACAACATAATGGATTACTGTTAAATTATATCATCACTAGAAAGTTTAAACTAAAAAGTTTTAATTTATGTGAACAGTCTAAATAGCAGTTAAAAAGCAATAAAACAGGAAAGTTTCACCATATAAGTTTTAATTGTTATGTTATATATTTTAATATAAAATTCTAGTCATAAAAAATTTCAAATTATCAACAACTAAGTTAAATATATAAGTTTGAGATAATAAAAACTTGAAACATAATTTTTTATAAAATATTGATAAAAATTGCAAAAGTAAAATATTAAGAATTTCAAGTTACCACAATTGATATTCAATTTATTAAAAATTGATTTTATAAAAGTTTTGTAAATTCTAATTTTTTTAAATAAGAATTATATACATATTTAATAATTGATTTATTTACCAATACTAATATTTGTTTTTATAGGTTTTACTTTAAATATACCAGATACAGTTATGGGATTAACATTTTTAGCAGCTGGAGTCAGTGTTCCAGATGCTATTGCAAGTCTTTTAGTTATCAGAAATGGTAAGATTGATAACATATGACTAGTCATTTGATTGTTTACTTTTAAAAATTAAATTGTTTTAATTGGTAATTTATATAATAATAATATTTTCCTAGGATACGGTGATATGGCAGTTTCTAATGCTGTAGGCAGTAATGTTTTTGATATCCTCCTGTGTCTAGGATTACCATGGTTTTTACAAACAGCAATTGTAAAGCCTGGATCACATGTTATTGTTAGAAGTAAAGGTAAGTAATGATGAATATTTATAATCATTAATTAATCAAATACTAATGATAGATAAAAGTTATTAAATAAGTTTTTTCTTTACAGGTTTAACATATTCAACAATTAGTCTTTTATCAACTGTATTATTTTTATTAGTAACTACTTATTTAAATAATTGGAAATTAGATAAAAAGCATGGAATAATTATGATGATTTGGTATGTTGCTTTTATGATAATGGCAAGTTTATATGAACTGAATGTATTTGGCTACTTTAATCCTCCAACTTGTCCAAGTGATTATTGAATTTCATGCTAAAAAAAATATATTTTAAATTAAAAAAAAAATGTAAATATTGTATTGTATGTATATGTGAATTTACAAATACTGTATATAATAATTGAACTGAAAGATATTTTGAAATGATTATATTTTATTATAACTAAATTAATTTATATGTACTATAATTGTAACTTTTCATTTAAAATAGAGAAAAAGACTTTTTTTTACATATGCTGTTGTTGGTATAACTATTTATAAATGTTACTATAGAATTCTACGTCATTGCTGCCAGACCTAACTTAAATCATTTTCATTTTGATTATATAATTTCCTAATGTTAGTTTGACAAATAGCTTAATTATTTTATATTTAATTAAATTTAGAGGATTTAATATGCTATTATGCTATTTAAAAATGTTGTATATAGACACTATAGATAATTTGGGGACATATATTTTTGGAAATTTAGATCATCAGTAAGAAATGTGTTTGACTTTTCAATGTTAAAAAGTAAATTATTAACGCTGGTTTTAACGAATTTGTAGGGCTAGGTGCAGAGATCTTATGTGGGACTTCATTTTGTTGCACTTTATAAAAGCAGAACAAAATAAAGGTCCAATGCTTTACAAAAAATAGTTTGCAAATTATTGCAGGGTGGATTTCATTTTAACTACCAAATCTATTTTTAACTGGCACTGTGATCACAGTAGTATTATCTTAATATTCAATCTAAAATTAGAAAATAATATCACATTCCAATTATTTTACAGCTCTTTAAGAGTTTAATTAGACTTGCCCACTTCTCAATGAGAAATGGACAAATCAGATATAATAAGACTTAAATTTGGCCCTAATAAAAACAATTATTTCAAATTTAGGAATATTTTTATCTTAAGCATTATTATTATAAAATAACATTCCTGTTACAAAATCAAAGATTTATTTTAACATAAATATTAAATAAAAAATTTTAACTGAAATTTTTTATTATATAAAGTTGTAATAATTAATTTAAAAAAATTAAAAATAGCTCTGAACATGTATGAGTTTTATAGTTTAATATTCTTTTCACTATCTGCAATGTTTTTAGTGCATTACAACATTATCATAATCAACTTTCTAATATATAGATTTTAAAATATAAAAGAAATAATCTTAATTATTCTAATCCTTGTTTTATTTTAATTATCATCATTTAATAATTTTAAGCTGATGATAATTCTAAAATGAGCTCACCGAAACTATTTAAACTTATGTACATAGATGATAAACTTCTTTATATTCTTGTTCGTAGTGTTTGATTTTTAGATAATTAATTGGAGAAATATTTCAGCAATAGCAGAAATATTTCTCCAGCTTATCTGAGAATTTACTTATATACCTATTATACATTAAAAAAAAATTCATATTCAAAAATATACAAAAATTTTAAATAATTTTTACAATAAGACTTCAATATTTATTTAAATGATAGTAATTGTTTGATTGATTATAACAATATACATGTAATATGAAATTTGTCTAGCCATATTTTTTTTTTTCCTTATCAGTGGTACAGCTTAAGGAGCAATTGCATCCTTTATTAATATCCATTTGTTCAGTGATTTCATGTGATTATTATTTATGTAGTGGATTTAATTGGTATAAATCAATTATAATCAATTTTGTGTATTTTTAAAATGCAGTTTTATTCAAACAATATTCTATATTTCTTAATTTTTTTAACTATGCCTTCTTTCTAAATTTCTGGCTGTGCCAATGCTTATCACTGATGATATAGCTGAAAAATTAGAGATGTAAATAATTTGCAACAAAAATTTTTATTTTTCCCTCTAAATATTTATTTTAATTATGTTTATAATATATAGTTTAGAATTTTATTATTATTATATTTTTTCAATAAAACTTGTGAATATTTTTGCATATTAATTATATTTAAATAAAAATCATTTAAATAATTTTAAATTTGTATGTGACCATAGTTTGGCATGTTATCAAATAGTTTTCTATGAAAAAGATATTCTTGATAATGCACACTGAAACATTTTAATAATTTATGAGAAAAATTAATAGAATAGTTGCATCGTAGCAGTATATTCAAACTTATATAATAATACAGAAGGTAACTCAATGAGATTGAGATTTCTTACATGTTCAAAAAGATTGAAATTTTTTACATGCTTTTTTTTACTATTCTACTATAACCATAAATGAAAAAAATTAAAACAAGGAAATAATTGGAATTTCGTTTAATTTAATTTAATTTCCAATTTTTAATTTAAAGATATATACTAATTTTAAATATTTCATACTATTATATTTATGTAAACATATAAATATGGTATAATGTTGCATTGCAAAAGGAATCATAATATCAAAATTATAATTTCTAAGTATAATATTACATATGGAGAAAATGCAACTTTTTCAAAATTATATGCATAATTATTTTATAAAGTATTCCTAGATTATTTTATTTTGATGATCTAAATATTTTTGATGGCCGAATCCATTTTTATTCTTTCCTGTCTAACCTATTCGTTTATTAACAAATCTAAAATTCTTAACGTTATGAAAGAAAAAAAGTGTTATGAAAGAACAACTAAAAGCAAAATTATAATTCGGTTTCTTTTAACTTATTTACCAAAAATTCAATTTGTTTTCTAAATCAAGTTTTAGAGATTTTATTTTATAAAAGGAGAAATATTTGAATATCATCATTTAAAAATCCTTTTGAATTATTTATAAAAGAATCTTGAATACAGAATTTGAACTTTTTATGAAGTGATTTTTATTTTGTTCGATTGAAATGCTCTCAATTTATGTGTACACGCATCACTCTAGCGCAATAATGAAAAGTACTGTTCAGTTTACCATAAGAAGTGAAAATTGGTTTATATAATACTTAATTATATCAAAATTAAAATGTTTTTTTTTTGTAATTTATTGATTTTTTTAATATCATAGTTTAAAATTATATGTTCTGTAATTGTATTTTTTTTTTAAATTTACAAATATAGTATGATTTATTAATTTTGACGAGAAATAAATTTAATCTTGCAAAGAAATACGTTTACATTTATTGAAAACGAGAGACGATATAATAATAGGTTTAATCTTTGGAAGAACGAATGATGAGAAAAGAAAAAAATGGAACGAATCCTGCCAGTAGTAGTGTGGCAGGCCATTAATGGTAAAAAAAAAAAAAGAGCGTATCCTTTAGTCGTCTCTAAGACACGTGGGTGAATTCTACTATTCACAATTTCCAATAAAAGGAGAAGACAGATTTATACCCTTAAATTGTAGTCTGTTAGAGTTATAGGAAAAAATAATTAGGATAGACTGACTAGTGAGGTGATATTAGATTAGAATAGAAGTGTGGGTTAGGAGTACTTCACGGAATTATTCTGCAGCGCAGTCCTGCCATCAGAATCAGCCAACCGGGCACCGAACCATCCAAGCCTCAGCCCATAAATAAAATACAGGACCTAAAGTTTCTTGTACCCTCAAATCGATCATAAACAATTAGATTTATGCACAGTCTGTTAATACGAACAAATATGAAATCATGGGTGGCCTTGCAGATGGCCCAGTCAAAATGACCTTGAACATGCAAATTAGGTCAAATGAAAATTCCATCTCCTAAATGTAACTGATAGAAGAATATTTTCAATTAAAAATGTCTTCAGTGTGTTAATCTGAAAATCCGAAAAATCTACATCGAAATCGGATGAACGGTTCGCTCGAAACGTCAAAAAATATTGTTTATCCAATTTCCCATTCTCAACATAAGAAGCTTCACAATCATCATTGTAAATGCAATGATGATTATGGCAACACGGATATGTAGTAGGCTCTGAAGACAGAAATTGCTGATTCAAATTTCTAAATAGACGTTACTTTTATTGGTTTACCGATATAGTAAGACTCCGGTATTTTTTTGGTCAACAGATGACGCCACTTTCCATACAATTAGAACACTAAGTGACGAGGCGAAACAAGCCCTTCCACAGGCTGCTCATCTCTGAGGAGATGTCAGCCGGACTGTGGAAGAGGGGATCGACGGGCCGGCCCGAACCCCATGATAAACATTTTGAAGTGATGGGACCCGAGACTCGAACCCGGTCCTCCAGAATGGAAAGCCGAAACGTTTCCACGCGACCAATCCTGCCGACCTAGTAAGACCCGTTTAACGTCAAGGATACGTTCCAAAAACGACGCGCTAAACGCGCGACAATTACAGGAGATCTATCTATATATCACATAGATCTCCTGTAATTGATGCCTCAACCAACTTCAAATATTTTCTGAAAAACAGATATCGACCTCTCTTTTCGCTTGATGTTGCATGATCTTTCTTCAAATTAGTTATGGATTGTTGAAAGGTTGAAATTATTCAAATGTTTCCTTGTTATTACTATAGGAATTCGCGTCGTTGATTCCTATCTACTGCTCTTCGTACGTGTATGTCTGAAGATCTAACTTCTGTTCGGTC
>WUQG02114910.1:0-25143 GCA_011317285.2 Androctonus mauritanicus | reverse complement strand
GCCTAACATTTCACGTCTCATAACCCAGTAATGGCGACGAAAATTTAAATAACAGTCGTGACCCTCTCTAACTCTCTCTCAACTGAGCAAAACGGAGACGATTGAAGGACAGTTTGAACTGTTTTATATTGGCCAGGATAAAAATGCACTTTTAATGTATACAAAATATTCCTGTCTAATTATTAACTTAATGGAAGCGGAGGTATTTGAAAATTTTCATTTCTATACAAGGAAAAAGAAAAATTTCTTAGGAATTTGCAGATTATTTTTCTTGGCGAATTAGAAACGTTATATATATATATACATATATGGAATGAATTAAGAATGGGAAGCGAAGTGAAAAAAAAATTAGAAAATTAATGCGATGCTATTAATCAAAAACCTTTCCACTGCATTCTGAGCACGTTTCGAATGAACATACTTGACTTCATTAATTAGTTTTAACGGATCAATAGCCTAACACTACTCGGTTTGTTTTAGTATTTGTGTTATTTTATAATTCACGAAAGGAAAAATAAAAAAAAATTTGCTTTTACAACATGATCTATGTGCAACTTAATTAATTTCAATTTTTTTGTAATTACTTCATATCCGAGAGGGGTATATTTTATGATAAAAAGATGAAAATCGAGGTGATTTTTTTTTACGAATAGATGCAACTTCCCAGATTGCAGTTTACTTCTGCTTCTACCTTGTCAGAATCGTTCCCGGGAGGAACCAAAAGAAGAGATTTGTGGTTCGATTTTACAAATGCGTTATATGAAAGTGATGCTGGAACAAGAGAGTCGTTTCCTAACCTTTCTAACGCTGTTTACATGTTATAAGTCTGGGAAAGTTCCATAAAACGTTATATTAAAGTGATAGATATGCCTATTAAATGCTTGAATTTCTGGAGCTGTTTTCTAACATTTGCATGTAGACTTTACAGTTTAATACTTTTACCAAAGAAAATTTTATTTATTTATTTATTCTATGAAATTAAACTTTCTTTCTTCAGTTTTATTGAAAAATTATGATTTAGATAAATTTTAAAATATATATTTATTTAAACAGTAGAAAATATTAATTGCATTCCGAAAGAAAACACGTTTCCGATTTTTGTTTGCCATAAAAACAGTGCATTAAATTTTGTTACTTGGTTATACAATATTCTACCAAAGCATTTTAATTCCTTGGCATTTGTTATCAAAGCCAAACTTTCAGAATATATTTTTTTTTTATCATATTTCAATTTATTATATTTTTCATTTTCTTTCGTATATTTTTCTTTTCCTATATAGGCCTATATATATTTTTTTTCCTTTCGCATTTCATTGCTTATAAGAGATCTATTCAAAGACAAAGCAGTAGAAAAACTTCAATATTTGAATTTTTATAAAGCTCTTGGTTGGCTTTCTTTTCTCTTATAATCCTTCTGCATAAATCACGCTTTGTCACGTTGATCAAGTGACTAGTTCGTGATCCCGCTTAAAAATTCGGTATTAGCCAGCTGTTGACGACAAGACTCCTGTAATCTCACTTTCTTCCGCCAGAAAGTTTGCATTTTTTGCACTTTCTCAAATGAAAGGATTTTCGTGGTAAATTTTGTCCAAAAGATAAAAGCGGTCTTTATAAAACTACAAAAGTTGACTGCCAATTATAGAATGGTCATGAAAAACAAATAAATCATAAATCTTAATAATCCCCGAAAATATATAAATATATAAATATTTTTTTCCGATTTTTTTGGTCTCGTTTCGGAAACAAGAATTTTTATATATATTTTTTTTAATAAAAATATTTAAAATATAAATTTCCATTCGGGAAATTTTAATTAATTTTTATCTTTTGATTTTGTTTGACTATTTTAATGGATTAAGTTGGGTTTTAATTTATTATAATCACCAAAGTAATTAAGGGATAATTGCTTTTAGTTAATTAAAATTCTATTTTGTTTTTAATTAATTACGATTTAATTTTATTAAGGGACATACATACATTTATATAAATGTATACGTATGTGAGTGTTAAAAATACATTTATAAAATTTATTATAACATTAAAAATTTTTGCATCTGTCAAAACGTTATAAGGCGATTTGCAAGCAAAATTTATAAAACTGCAAAAGTAATATATTTAGCAACGTCATAAAGCCGCATCAGTAAAATGCAAACTTCAAAACAAGAGAAGTTTTAAATGAGGAAATTAACCATTATCGCAGCTCTATTAAAACATTTACGGTAAGTTCTATCGAGTGAACTTTTTAATTATGGCATTAAGGAAGATCGCTATATTTATCTTCATCTTTCAGCTGCTCCTGACCCGAGCTTTGACAAAAGTATTTAATGCCGTGCGTAATGAACGAATTGATTTATGGCATATCAAATTCATAACTTATCAACGTAAACGAATCAAGATGTAATCTTTAAATATCAAATATTTCATACGCTAATTACGATTCAAATGGATTTTCCGAGTTCTAAATTGTTCCTGGTAGGTACGTTGCAGATTCTCTCTCTCTCTCTCTCTGTCTCTCGACGAGTAGCGATATAATGGATATCGTTATATCTATAGTGGAAGTAAATTAAGACGATCAGCTATGGTTAAACATATCTATAATGTATATCTTTGTCCGATATCAAACAATGAATGGCGTGTTGTTCTACATGCGCTTAGCAATTGCTTTCGGAACGAAGTAAACATTGACTTATCGTGTTAAAACCATCGAGAAAGCCTACTGGCTTACGGGTAATGGAGGATTTCCCTTCATCGAACATAGCTAATGAAGACGACATTGAACAGGGAGACGGGAATTCATTAGAGAAGGCTCTAAGGCATCATTATAGGAGGAAGACTGCCTGATATCAAGAAGGAAGCACGACAACAACGGTTAATGTAAATTCGATGCAGTGTATGGGATTGGTGCCAAACATTGGTTAATGTGTAACAAGCCTGGATACGATAAGATAACATCAATACTGATTGCTTAATCTTTTAAAATATCTTATAATGTAATGCTCCGATATCGGATCTTTCATTATTGAACTGAAAAATTTAATTTCTGGTCAGTTCGATGCGTGTTGCAATCGACTTTACTCGTTTTGTATGGCTCCATAACACGACTTTTTCTTTCTTCCTGCGATTTCTCTAGTTTGAGTTTGGAATGTTAAAATTAATTAAAAATTCGAGAAAATAAGAAATTTTCAAAGGCCCTTCAAAAGCGATAAAGATGGTTAAATGCCAGCATAGATACCCAACTAAAGAGAGAGAGAAAGAGAGATATGTAGTTCTTGCAGAACCAATGAATGGCTTAATTAAAAAGGGACTAGTGCACATTATGGTTGAGTTATAACTTGCATAAGATATAAGACTTAATGGGCCCCGCTCGTTGTTTCTATCCTTAGTCGACAATTACAACCCTGCTATAATTGCAACTTATCCAGACTACAATACTCTAGATTTAATTAGGCAATTATAGTCTTCGAAACGATTACTGACGTCATTATTCTTGAAAGAGAGGTTAGGCAATAGTATTTACAGTCTAGAAGGCGCATCTCGATATATAACATCGATTTTTACGCAATTTCCCCACAAAATGACTGGACAATTGTAAGAATCGAGTCGGTCGGGAGGAAAAGAAATGGTTTTGTTATCTCTCTGCCAGAATGATCTCTTTAATTAAATGTGGTTTTCTAATTAATTCCTTCAGCTAATAGTTTAGTCTGTTATCATAACAAATTTCACTCTAAATAGCATTAACGTTTAATTAATATGCTTTAATCTTTTAAAACGAATAGTCAAATAAACGATTTTTAGAGCTTTTTTTTTAAATTTTACTTCGGTCTTCCATTTCTAATAACATTAAACCGTAATTCCTGAATAAATTATGGTGGCTGGTTTATTTAAATTTTTATTAAGTAAAATTAAGTTTTCCTACGATCTTAAACTTTTAATGAAGCCGAAACCTTTTCTTAGACAGTACAGGTAACAATTAAATGTCAGTTTAATAGTTTATGCAGAAAAATCTCAGTGGAAAGCATACAAATGTATCGAAAATATACGAGAGATAGATCAGCAATGGCATACATATAACAATGTTTTTTGTGTTTTTTTTAATCGGAATTAACTTAAATTTTATTTTAAAATAGTTTTATGACTGACTGAAGTTCGAAAATGTAATATTTTTAAGAGCAAAAGAAAAGCATATATATAGTATCATCCATAGAGGAAATTCTCTGTTTATTGATAGAATGTCCCATAAAGTTTAATTCGGATATTTTAAAGCCCATATATACTGCAGAATGTAAACAAAGCCATAGAAATTAAAGTACCCAACCTATAAAATCTGATGTAGCACATGTTAAACTGTAACAACAACACGAAACACATACGAAATGGTTCCTGAATGACAAAGCGCTCTAAAATGAAACCCAAACTGGAAATAATGCTCTTTTATATTGTCCAAATAAATTTTCGTTTCTGTCTGGACAAAAAGAATAGAAAAAAAAATAAAAAGTTGAATAATAAAAAAAATAGAGGTAGATATTTCCAAGAAATTTATTTCTTAAATAAATTACAATAAATAAATTTAGTCAGACTTAGAATATTTGGAAGATAGGAAAAACTGAATATTTATTATCTATTTTCTTGGAAACAATTCCAATTCAAAAGATGTTTCTGCAAAAATCTTCTTAAATAAATCCGAACAGAAAACTTCTATAGTTTTTTTTTTCTTTTTTTTGACAAGAGAGATCAAAAATATGATGAAAGAATAAGACTCGATACTTTTATAGTATAAGAAAAACTCATAGTTAAATCTGATTTGTAAAACTTGAAGACTATGTTTGAAACTTTAGTAAAGCAATCCTTCAAAAACACTCAAAAGCAAGCATGGTAGACTTCCAGAAAGATCAGTGAACTGAGAAGTCTGTGAAGAGGTTTGCTATTAAATTTGGTCGTCCGTTTTCGAATCAAAGCTTAAGAATCAACAGAGAATAAAGCTCTTGAGAAGAAGTACTTTTCAGTAGAAAAGATATTTTATATGCAGAACTATTGCTTACCTATATGTATTCAGTCAAAATAGGCAATAAAAAGAACAAACATAATTATATTTAATTTATTAGATTTTTTATAATTTCAGATATTTTTTTATTTTCTTTTCGAAATTTAAAGAAAGTTCGTTATCTGTTACGTTAAATTAGATCGACAGCATGCAGATGAATGGATTGTTGGAAGCAGGATATTTAATATTCATTGATGTCATTAATATTTAATTATTTCGGAGAAAATCAGTTCTGGTCGAAGAAAGATGTTGTAAGCGAACTGTATCTCATTCAGTTGTTCTCTCAATGAGTGAGAGGGAGAGAAAGAGAAAGAGTAGGTTGCAGTGGATGAGGAGAGATTGACCCTGAGACATTGGATTAGTGGAATACTGTGAGAGAGCTATCACCTGGATTACATAGACCATGTGAGATCAGGTGTTCCTGATCGAATTTTCGAATTTGTCTCTGGTTTCGATCCATTGTCAAAAAGTTCTCGGCCGAAATCTCTTTCAGACATTTTAACAAATCTCTAGTTTCCATTCGTAGTTACTATACAGCTCTTTAAAAAAAAAGTCGAAAAAAAATCCATTAAGATTTATTGATAACAAAGATAAAAACTAATTTATTAAGCAGGTATTTAAAAGCATCGTCACGCTGGTTGAACACCGAGATACTAATCATTGCAAAGGAACTTGAATAGATGACAGCAAATAAAGAAAGACAAAGAATGGTAAGATAATGGAAACGTGGACATACACGCTAATTATTCTGTCATTAACGAGAAAAGAACTCTTAAAAGCGACGATATTGAATATAAAGAGTTTATGTACCCCGAACAAACAAAATATTGAAGAAGCAACCAGTCGTAAAGGGAAGATTTTTTTTCCTATAGCCATTCTTCTTTCTCCCCGTACGGCCATAATTCTGTTGGTGCAGAAGGCTTCTAAAATTACGAAAGCCTATAAAAGTCACATTAGCTTCACTTCATTCTTGCGTACTGGGTTTAAAAACCGTTCGCTCGCTTCCTAGACCAAACAAGCTTCTGCAAACTAATTAGTTTGCTTTCTGAGAGAACTCAGGCATCTAATAATTGCAACGAATTACCAGTCGGATCCTTGTCGATGGAATCTGATAACGATTAACTTAATAAAGATCGGTTCTTTACTTACACAAATTATTAAAATTTACATATTTATTACTTGTAAACGGTTTTTAAATTAACATCTCCGGGGTTTATTTTTCTCGCGTATATTTTTATACAAAATAAAAATAATAAAATAAATCGAATATTCTAGAGTTAGAAAGGATAAGTTTAACAAGTTGTGATAAATAACTTCTATCAGTTGCAGCTTTGAATCTCTTTTACTTTCATATAGCACGAGAGAAAATTCTCATGTCAAAGAATAATAAATGCGATGAATTACTATTTGATCCTATTCGTGACACAAACTACGACAAACCTTGTTGTTGGCAAATAAAAGCTTAATTAATAATTTAAACTCCGGACATCATAAAAATTTCAACTCATTTAAGTAAGGTTATAAAATTTTTAATACTGAAACTTTCACTCCATGTACACTTATCGAATGCGATGAAATAACTCCTTTATGTCAAAATACCACACTTTTCTCTACTTATAACGTTATTTTGACGATTGACTTTTTTTGACAGTAATTTCTAAATGATAAAGATTTCTTTACCTTATTTTTTTATGATGTAAAAAAAAAATGCGAATTGATAATTAATTTATCTTAATGCCGCGTCCTTTCTTCTCCTCCTCCTTCTTCTTCCATACTTTCTATTTTTAAAAAGAAAAATTGCTTCCCGTTTTAATTATTTTCGGAAAATTTCGAAACTTCAATCGAAACGATAAGATTAAATGTGATACAAAGTAAAAATATATAACGTTTTCCGCATTCCCCGAGTAAATAAAACAATCAAAATTTAATGCAGAGTATTTGCCATCCCATTAAAGTTTACTTATATATATATTTTTTTAATTTTTAATAAAATTTCACTTTAATGTAATTTTTACAAGGTGTACAGGACTTAACTCGTCTTTTTTCTTCTCTCTAAAATTTTGTTTAATCTTTTTCTAATTTTTAAAAAGGATTTAAAGCGTAACTGTAATTGAATTTTCGAAGAAATTTAAAAATTTAAGTCTCTTGAAATATTATATTGAATAATAATTAAAATACAGACGTTATATGAAGGACATGGTAAAATTTTGGAATATCAGAAAACATCTTTTGAGTGAAAGAGAGAGAGAGAGAGAGAGCAAAGGTATAGATAGTATGGAAACAAGAAAGAAAACATCTTTCATCCGAAGTATAAGAAACAAATTATAGTAAAAAAAACTCCACTGCTAATGGAAGTTCGGCCTTTATCTATTCACATCTCCAATAACTATTATCCATTTCGCATTCTTTTACCACAGTATAGTAGCAATGAATCGCATGATGGGGGTATCAAATAGAGTTAAATATATATATATATATTTTTTTTTCATTTTTTATTCTTGTAGAGAAAATTCCTCAGGGACAACAATAGTAGAAGATGTAATCTTGTTCCGTGACACAGGACAATGGAAGATTATAACTTTTCACTATAAGCACGCATGGATTTGATAAATCCCCATACGCACGTGAATACGTGACTCCCCCCATCTAAATATTTCATTATATTCGATCGATAGATAGGAAAAGAAAAGAAGAAAATTGTACCGAATGGCATTGTCTGCATTGGTAAGACACGAAAACCTAATGTTTTTTTGTGTCTGTAGGTCAAGAAAAGTTGTTCGACAATAGCCGAATCGTGTCACGTTCTCATTTTAAACTTTTCCGATTTCCGACTAACTTTTTACTTTTGGAAATTTATGTTCGTGCTCCTATCGAATGTAATATAGATGTTTAAACATGAATCTCATAAAAGAATAACATAAACGACGTACCACATTGCACAAAACTACGTCGACTTAAATTTTATATATTTAAAAATATATGAGAGGAAGAGAGAAAGACTGAGTAACTCTCGGCGCGTAAAGAAGAAGAAGAAGAAGGAAAAAAAAAGAGGAAGTTATTTAATCTTTAGATGTCGTGAACTTTTACAATAAAATTACATTGGAGGTTGAATGAAGGATACAGAAGCTGCGGTTTTTCCTTTGAAAGACCACTGGTCAATACACAATGGGTCTTTTAAAGCGGATTCACTGTTCGAGTCGTTAAGTGTGAACGACTGCTTGACTGTGACCATCCAAATCGGTTCTTATCGATCTGCTAGCTCCTACAATAGATAAAAGTGGAAGAAATTGTCGATTTGGACCACCTTGACCCAATCAAAAAATGTCTAGTTCTTTGCTGGTGTCAAAACTGTCACAGCAGCTATCATTAGTCGAATGGCGCATGATGGATTCTATTGGCATCGACCAGATACCATTATTAACTAGAGCAATAATTAAAAAAATAAAAAATAAAGAATTTTACTTTACCATGGCTAAACCACTATTTTAAACACTCATACATGTTTAAACATGTTTAAATAATCTCTAAATTTATTTAACAGCAAAAAAAATATTAAAAAGTGTTTTTTAATGGATAAAATTTCTTGAAATTTTTGTTGTTGTTTCTTTTTCTAAATTTTTAATTTTTACCGAGTTTCTAAACACGTTAATATATTTTATTTATTTATCCGACTAACAAGATGATAATGGCGGTAATAAAAAAACCTTAAATATTTTAATCCTATGAAAATTTTATCGTTTAATACCTTACGGGTGTAAACTCGAAATTAATTTTATTTTTGGTAAAAAAAAAATCTGATAAAATACGTATTAAAAATTTTTAATATTTGGAAATATAGTATAAACAAAGAAAAAAGTCCAGTTTTCTTCAGAAGTACAATATGCTGTACAAGTAAACGTTGCTTTTTTTCTTTTTATACCAGGAGCACTTATATAGATTTGTATGAGTTGGTAATGGTTATAAACAACTATCGCATTTTAAAATCATATACCGTTTTTTCTCATAAATTTCTTCTCCATCACCGAGAGTAACATTTTCGAGATAAACATTTTCTTTTTTTACTTTAATAATAATAATAATAATAATATTCTTTGTGGATCATGGACAATATCCAAGATTGTTGCGAGGATCACTCTTTTCTCTCTGGCGTTAACTGCTGCTGGCATTTTATTGTCATGAGGGATCACGGTTTAATGTCTATGTGACTTAGACTGTTCTGTTTTATCTCACGAAAGTCATCAAAATCCCTCGAAGAAAGGATATTATATCTGATATTTCCTCCGATTATAAATATCCGAATATTCCTGGCATCTAAGCGATTAAATCGGTGGAGAGAAATTTAATTATTTTCAATTCGTAATTTATGGTTTTTCGCAATGGCTTTATTTGAAGTAATTTTTCTTTCAGTATTCCCTCTGTCTCTCTCTATATATATATATATATTCTTTGTCAGAAGTAAACAATTTTTTTTCAATTTTCTAAGCTTTTCTTTATAGAAAACAATGATATTTTTCTTTCCATCACTCTGTGTAAAGTGATAAATTCAATTTTCAGTACATCCTTCCTCGTTCTAAATTTTACGATATTTATGAAGTTTGCAACGTCTATATCTACGAAAATGCGTTTTTTAATCCTATAGAATATATATATGCATACTATTCTTAAAAAAATAAACAAATTTAAACGCAATAACTTAACGTTAAAAAAAAATCTGCACGCTGTTTGCAGATAAAATATCAAAATAAATAATCTTAAAAAAATTCCATTTTAATGCAATTAACTAAGCCGAATTTATGTTATATACTGTATATATGTATATATTTTTCCTCAGATGCTCATTAAAAATTGATTGATGCAGCAAATGCGAAAGTGACGATATCTAAATAGTTTATGAAGTCTAAATGTTATTTTTAAAATTTCTTAAAAGACAAAGAAACAATTTAAATTCAGAAGTAAGGGAATAAAATAGAAAATGAAATTAAAAAAAAAACGAGGAAAAAAAACAAGAAAAAAAACAAAAACAAGAGGTAAAAAAAAAAGGGGAAGTGAGAAGAAGAAAAAAAAAAAAAAAAACGTTTTCTCGGAGTGCAGCTGTTGCTAAAAATTAGTAGTGACAGAAGCTATTGAGGACCGTACAAGAGTGTGAATGGCTGTCTTTCCTGTTATTTGTCGACGTTGCTCTTACGTCGATGCAATTGTGATGGAAATTATCTTCGCCAGTTTTCTTTGATGGTTGATGAAAACCTGTTCAATATAATTTCTCACTTAATGCAAGGCAAAAGTTTCTTTATCTAGCGCACTTTTTATATTTTTTATTATTATTATTATTATTTTTTTCTTTACCTCTTCTTCTCTATCTGCTTAACTTTCTTACAGTCGACACTCCCGATTGGAAAATTCTTAATTTAAATGCCTTTTTGGTAGATCTTTTAATTTTCTTTTTTTATTTAAATATAAAAAAAAAATAATAATATATTTGAATGGTCAAAAGATATAAAAATTGCAGAACTGTGATATCAAATTTTAAAATGGAGATGGTTTGGCTATTTAAATTACGTGATTCGAATCTCTGAGCGTGTTTTTAATCGAATATGTTCTTAATGTTAAAGAAGATAATAAGATTAACTGGCTGACTTGACTGTTTATACTCCAAATCTCGCATAGAAATATGCTAATTTGATATTTTTACTTTGACTCTCTTGCTTATAGAAGACTCTGTTAACATATTTTAAAATTAATTAAAGTAGATTCAAAAAATATATATATATATAAAATTTGAGATTCTGCGTAAGATGAGATGGAAATTATTATTACTATTTAATTGAATTTTTATGTATTATTGATGTGTTTTTGATAGAAAAAAAAAACTGATTAATTTTTTATCAGTTTTCTTTTGATATGCATATATATATTTACTAAGAACGGTTGTGTTGTCGATTCTCTAGAGAATTTTTTAATTATTCGCATGAATGAAATATGATTTTTCCTCGAAATAATTGCCAAAGACGAATTAAACAAATTGAGCCTCCAGAAACAATTTAATTGCTGTTATTCAGCCAAACTATAACGCGATAAATGTTTTAAATGGAATCTTATTAAAATTTTATCATTTTATTTCTCAATTAATTAAAGAAAACAAGTTCAAATACACACAAACGTGCATTAATATGAATGTACTGTATATGTAAATATAAAGATATAACAAGCATTTTATATTTAAAAAAATATATATTTATAAAGCGAAATCTTATTAACCGGCATTAATAATTGATTTAAGAATTTAAAAATATGTAAATTTTTAAGATATTTAAATAAAATCGAAGAATATTCTTTCTACGAATAAATAATAAACAAGATGATGAGTTATAAATATTCAGTAAAAACGCTTTGCAGAAAATAAAACTTGAAATAATCTGTTTAATTTATATTTTAAAGACATTTTGTTGCGAAAAATTGGTTATACATATTCGTCTCGCAGTCTGTATGTCTGTCCATCGATGACGTCAAAATAGCTCGAGAACCAAGCATCACACAGAATTCAAATTTTATAGAATCATCTCTTATTATCTAATGTGCACATATATGTATATGTTATTCTTGAGGATGCTGCCATTTTGTAATTTCACATTTCAAGATGGCAGCAATTGAAAAAATTATTACAAGATTGCAGCATCTTCAAGATAGCTAATAATTTCATATTACAAGATGGAAACATTTTGAGGATGCCGCCAGCCTCCAAATGTTGTCATCTTGTGATGTGACCATCTTGTAATGTGACCATTTTGGATGGCAGCAACCGCAAAATGTTGCCATCTTGTAATGGCAACATTTTGAGGCTGCTACCATCTTGTAATGTGAAATTCTATCTTGTAATTTCACATTTCAAAATGGCAGCAACTGGAAACATTAAAATGCCAATATCTCTGATACTGTCTATCACATATGAGTGATATTATAGTCAACTGAAAGGAGTTTAGTTATATTTTACACAGTTTCCATACATGATTACGGTACTTTTATTGTCTGTCTGGGTGTCAGAACGTATGCAAAATATCTCAAGAAGTATTGCAAAGCATTCGAATTTTAGACGATCGTTCTTCTTTATGTAAGTGGTATGAGTATTAATTTTGAAGTCTCTATGCGCTTCCACTATAAAATGGCGACATTAGAACAGAATTTATCTTGTTTAAAAAATATTATTGCCTTTTAAAATTTTCTGTTGTTGTTGAAATAACTACAACGATGTTTACCAACAGTAACTGCTTAAATTTTTGTAGCGATTAATTATTAAAATAGCTGTTAATTGTTTATATGTATAAAATTTTAATACGTGTTATAATAAAAATATTAATGTGAAGAATAAAGAAATTTGATATCACTGCAAATGGAAAAGTTGCAAATAATTAATTATGATAAAACAGAATTATTTATTGAATTTGTGATAGAAGGAAAAATAATAATAAAACTCTCCTAATTTATAAAGAACAAATAAGATGGTTGACGTGATGAACAAAGAGAAATTTGAAAAGTAAAATTAACGATGTGATGAATAAACATGCACTAAATTTATTTTTAAAAAATAATCATAAAGCGAATAAAATGTTTTATTTTTAGGCTTTTTTTTAAGGAGATGGAAACTATTTTTCTTTTTAATTTTTTAAATTTTAACATGTTGAATTATTGAAAAAAAAAAAAAATTCGTGCATAAGTCAGCAATATTTATCAAATCCAGTAGAATAATTCAAAATATATCTTAGATTTATAGAAAGAAAATTTTTGTAATGTTTTTGTATAGTACAAATTTTTTTATTTTCATTATTTTTCTGGTAGTAAGTTTTAAAATAAACTTTTTCGCCATTTTTTATGGCTACAGAAGAATGACAAAGATTAGTAATTGCGAAAACAAGATTAATAAGCTTATCAAGAAAAAAAATTTTTTTTTATTTAGTCAAAATATTAAGTCAGTTAAAACTGAATTAATGATATTTTAGATAAACTCTCGAATCAAAACGCAAATATTTCGTTTTTAAAATAAAAACTTTTGCGCTTCGTGTAAAGTTTACAATTAACTCTTCATTAATATACATCAAAATTGCTTAAAAATTAATTTCTGAATATTAAAAAAAAAACAAAAAACAAAAACTAAAATATATTTTGAAGTTTTCTCAAATTTAAATAAAATTGAATAAATTAATAATTTATTATATATTTTTGAACACTTATATTGATTTTTCGTCACGCATCTTAACCTACGTTCTGCAAAATGCTTCCAAAATCAAGAAAATTTTGATATATTTTTTTTATTTTTGTTCTGAAGTTTCATTTATACGAATGCGAATACTTTAACCTTAAATAAAATTGAACTCATTCAATATCAGTTCATTAAAAAATTATTAAAAATTTAATGAAAACTACTCATCTTATATCGAAATCAAACGTTTCTCTCCTAAATTTTCACGTTGAGAGAGAAATCATATATGTTTGTAAATGCATCCGTGGCGATTGAAAATGTTTAACAACATTCAGTTTTATAAAATTTTGTATTAAATTAAAAAATATACATAATTATCAGCAACGAATGACATAATAAACGAACAATGAAAAGAAACATTTGAAGTACTTGGTGCTTACCATTTCTCTAAGCGAAAGCAACCAATCTCCACTCTTTTCAGTTAAGTAAATGTTGCTAAAATATTTGCAAATTATTTTCCTCTTTTCTTTATATTGTGTCGTTCTTGGCGAATAAAATAATGGCAATTATTTATACTTTCTTTACGAATGCGTATACTGCAAACTGTTTCTTTCGTGTTTCTTATCGCCATTTCTATCTATTGTTTGCCGAAACAAACTATAAAATTGCTAATTTTTATTACTTTTTTTTTACCAAAATTTTTTTGTAATGGTTTATCATCGCAAGGCATAAAAATTAAGAACATATTCTGCTTTTATATATGCATATCATCAGAATCGATTCACATTTTTAACTCGCATATTTTTGTTTCCTTTTTTTTTTTATCGTAGAAACTAATGCAATTAATGTGGAAACTCGATTAACAAAAATTAATTTTTTTTATTTTCTTTCTTTTTTTAATGACATTTTTTTTGTACAGAATATTGAATTTTTCTAATCACAGAAGGGATCTGTTGTTGATATGTCGAATCGATTTCGCTACTATTTTTAGCAATTTTAAAAAATACAAGTAAAAATATTCATAGAAAAAAAAAGAAAGTATACATATATTTATAATATTTATTATTATAAATATATATTTATACATAAAGTTATAAAATTTATCAGCTACAATTTTAAACAAATTTATTTATTTTTTTTGTTTTTTTGAAAGTAAAACGTTTTCATTCCCTGCGTAGAAGTAGATTGAAAGAATGCAAATTAATTCAATTTTCCAAGAAAATATTCGACTTTTTTGCTTCTAAAGCCCAAGGGCCACATTTTTTTTTTTTTGAGCTATTATTTTTACCAGATCCAATCAAACAATTTTTATTTTCTTTCGTACCGTGCGCTCTAAGAGTTGATTCCTTTTATCAAACTACTTTTATCAAATTTAGCTAAAAAATAAATAAATTTATGAAGTCGAAATATGTTTTATTTTACCTAAAATTAATCGCGAATAATTATAGTTAATGCTGAAAACTTTCAAATATTTCATTCTAACTTTAAGCAAAAAAAACATATATACCTACAGAATAACAACATTGCATATAAGTTTAAATTATCTTGTTTTCTTGTTAATTTTTTCGTATAAAATTCGCAAAAGCTGTTGAATGAACAGAACGGAAATGTATGATAAAGAAAAAAAAATTTTTTTCGGTAATTTGAAACTCTAATTTGCGTCATTAATTGATAAAAAAAAAGTATTAATCGGAGTAACCTTATATGCTTTATTATACAATCGCTCATAACTTTCAACTTAAAAAAAAATATTTATTCTCATATCCAATCCCTTAAAAAAAAAAACCTTAGGCAAGTGGAAAGAAACACGAAAAATGCCAGAAAGTTTTTTTTAATAAAATATTCTCCAATAGATAAATTCAACATTTTTTTCCTCCAAATAAAAAAAAAATCTGTATTTTGTAAGCGCGTTATATCGGCAAATTTTGGAGATTGTATAATTTTTGTTATGCCTTGGATGAATATTAATGTTTCTTGGAGATGCAACATGATTTCAAATGGGATAGTTGATGACGAAAACACTCAACAAGAAAATTAATTCAATTCTGTTAATGACGGCGTATTGACCAGAGCGCAAAAAGAAGAAAAAAAAAGTTTTGCGTTAGTAACGAAATATACGAAATGAAAAAAAAAAAAATACATAACTTACATATATATATATATATAAAAGTTGAAAAATAAAAAAACAATTTTATGGTCAATAGAATAATACTCAAAACTACCGGAATAAATTTATTTATTTATTTAAATTTCGCGTAAAAATCTGCACTCGGTTGGATTTTTCCATACAAAAAATGAAGAATGCGTTTGATGAATGTTTTACTAAAATTGTTTACGCGCCTTAAAGCACATTTTTATTCTGTTAATACGTTAGAATAAAATATTTCTAATATTATTTTTGACATATTTCAAGTTTTTCTGTAAACAGAAGAAGCATTGCAACAATTATTAATAAGAGAAAACGTTCATAATTATTCATAATCAGACACACTGCAATTTATTTTTATTAAGACGATTTTCTAAAAATTAGTGCACAACCGATGATTTACGTTATAAATCACAATAAAATAATTTTAGTTTTTTTTTTTATTACTTTAGTAGTAAGATATATCAGTAAACATTGCAGTAGAAATAATATAAAGAAAACTATCACGTCTTTTTATTCTCAACTTGTTGTTTGTATAAACTGATGCTAGGTGTTATATTATTATTTTTTCACTAAACTATTGCAGGAATTCGCTTTATAAAAGAGACCTTTATCAGATTTTTTTTCTTTCTAAATAAAGATACGGTTTGATTTCGTTGAATTTCGACTATTTCACTATCTGGTAACTCTAGGAAACGAACATCTAAAGAATCATTCAGTAGGATCTTTTTCTCTCGAGCTTCCTATAAAAGCATTCTACCTTTCTGTTGTCTAGTCACTACGACTTATATTGTGACTGACAAAATTTTAGCTCTTAGGCAGTTGTCACCCTTTAAATTCTTTCCTAAATAACCCATGTCACTGTATCGTGTGACTGATACAAGTTTTCGGTCCTTAAAATATATGTTTTTGTAGCCAGTTACCGAATGTTTCTATGATTTGGAATTTCCAATCTTAATACTGTTTTTTTCTTTTAAAAATTCGTTTAAAATGGTTATATAAATAAACGATTATCGTAGAAATTTAATTGAATTAAAATATATTAAATTAAACGATTCGAATTAATTAAAAATTACATTTAAGCGGCTTATCTATAAACTGAACGTTATCGCATCTTTTAAAGTCGGTTTTTATACGAGTATAAAGGGGCTATATGAATTCATTTCGAAGTCTGTTTATCGGTTCATCCATCGTCAAGATTTCTCCGTAATTAAATATTGTACATCATTCAAATTTTAAGGAATCATTCTTTGTTGTCCAAGATACTCTCTTATTAATTTTGAGGATGTTGTGCGATCTCATTACAAGATGGCGGCCGTTCAAAACATTAAATTGCAAATATCTCTGAAAATATTTGTCATACGTGAATGATGTTATAGCCGTTTCAGAGCATTTTAAATATATTTTTATAGCCATATACTTATAAAATGACTTTTCTCGTGTGCATGTCTATAAGGTTGTCTGCAAATGTTCTCACCAATAATACATCACAGAGCATTCAAACTTTGCTTGTTTGTTCCTTTCTATCCGAGTTGTGGACTTACCGATTTTGAAGTATCCAAGTGGTTTCGCTACAAGATGGTATCCGTTAGAATATTTAAAATTTCTTTATCTTCCAAACTAATTGTCGTACATTAAAGATATTATGACCATCTGAAAGGCTGTTATCGCGTAAAAAATGGTCATAAATGTTATTCTCCGTCGATGAAAGCCTTAACTATATTTTTTTTATTATCACATCTCCAACAGTTTTAATGATTCGAGTGATTAATCTGATCATGGCTCCAGCATATTCGCTTATAAAAATTTTAATGGAACCATCAACGTTTCTGATATATACTATACATATATCTCTATCTTAAACTTGATCAAAATTTTAGTGCAGATCTCTTCAACCCTCAATTAGTTGCATTTCGTAGCGATTTTTTTCCGTTATACGGATTGGAACACAGTTAAAACTCGTGTTTTAATTAATATTCAACATGACTAAGTCGTATCGAACTCAGTCAAAGTTTATATATGTTTGGACAGATGTGCAATGTCAGCATTACCGACTGTCAGAGATAATGTGTAAAACATAACATTGGTGTAGTTGTTTAGTCAGCACAGCAGCTGAATGAAAATATCGTCAGAAGAAACCTGACTCTTCAATTCGGTCTATTCAATATCGAACGAGAAAATAACTTTTTTGTGCGAGTTTACTTCTCGTTTTCGTTGCATAGAAAAAAAAATTCAACACGAACTTTCCATAATATTAATATAAAAAAATAAAATAAAATAAAAATATCCGACGTTATCCATTAAAGTATAATTCGCTTTACAGAAATGGCGATTTATTAAAAATTCGTAGTAGGAAACACGAGTTTTAAATGTATAGAAGACAGTATGGTAGACAAGCTGTTTGTTTCAATATGACAGAAATCTGTAAGAATAAAATGTTAGCAGTCAGATGTCAGAATAGCTGTAATGTCTCGTTCGGTCGAACATAATGGTCTTTGGAAAATGTCACCTGCCTGAACTCAATACTACATTCTGCCTTCTAAAATATGTCACCTGTCAACTAGTAGGCTTGATGATCACTGTTAAAGTGCATCACGTTCTTCTCCGCTTAGATATTAAATCGTAACAAAACACTCTTTCAAGAGGTGAATAAATCTCCGAACTGAAATTTCCTTTAAAGCTTTTTTTACTCTATCCTACAAAAATATCCTTTCTTTAGTACATAAAGCCTCTTTCGATTGAAGAGAAGAACTTATTGTAAGCTGACGTGCGTGCTCCATTTAATTATTTCTTTGAAAAATACTTAGAATGTATTCTTATTTTAAGCTCTTCTACCGAAAGTGACGTGAAGATTACTGGCAAAAATATGTACTGCAAAGGGTTATCTATAGATAACATGCAATGCCCTTTCAATAATTGCTACATAATCCGTGCAAATTGGAGAGAATGTCATTCTGTATTGATTTACATCGAAACATATTCCATGCTTCGAAGCCATTGGTATAATATCTTTCGCTTGTATCTGTTCGCCGAACGTTAAAAGTTTCATTATTCTATCCGGATTTTCCAAAGTTTTGATAATAATTATTATAATAATAACAATAATGAGAAAAGCTGCTGCGTGAGGCTGTAGAAAGAGAAAGAGAGAAAACACAAAATTCAATTTTCTCTAAACTCGTTCGATGTTGCGTTGCAAAGGGGAAATTGGTTAAAGCTTCCAGTTCCCAAATTGATATCATAAATCGACATTAACATACAATGTTACGTACCCCTAGCTAAGGGGACCCGTTTGTAGTTACTAGAGAAACGATACGAGGAATTAATTAAATGTAAATCACTTTTAATTAAATGTAAATCTAATGCTAGATAGCCAAAACCCATGGACATCTGTGGCCTTTTATTCGCATGGATGCAGACCAAAGGGTTGGTTGCTAGCACTTTAAACTAATGGCTGAATTTTGTGAATTGGATGATGCAGAGTTTTTCACTATTTACTGCTTCCTTCCAGTTCCTAGCTATTATGCTATTTTCCAAGTTAAATTAATCTCGCGGAGAACTTTAATTAAAAGGAAAATAAGGCTCGATATGTATATATGTTAATTGCGTTTTAAGTCAGTTTGCTTCAAAGTTGCTTTTTAAAACTTATATGTATATTTTTTTATATGTATAAAAAAAGACTTTTCTTAGTTTATTACGTATGAATTTTGTTTGCAAATTAAAACTCTTTGAATATTATTAAGAAAGATTAAAAATAAATAAAATTGCTCACTGTTTATTTATATATTATATTTCCAGATGTTATTTAGTTACAACTTTCATGAACTAAAATTATAAATAACCGTAAATTACTCATAATTTTCTCTCAATTTTCGTGTTATATTATTTATAAAAATAAAAAAAAAAATATATGAAAAGAGAGAAAATTCTCCAGATGACAAAAATACTAAAAGCTAATAAAAAAAAGCCTCATATTTCTATTATTTCTTCTTCTACTTCCACTTAATTGGTATTAAACGAGAAAAGTTTTAAACATTTGCCGTTTAATGGCATAAAAAAAAAAGAAAAGAAATCTCGTAAAAAGATTTCCTTAATAAAAATTTTAACCGAGTTTATTTAGTTAATTACGAAAATTTTCTACTGTTTATTCGCACACAAAATAATTATTTTTCTTGATAACTGGCAGATAATAGCCGAATTAGAAAGTTTTGTTTAGAAATTATTTCCGATATTGGAGAAGAAAACGTATTTATAGCCGATATTAATAGAGGAGCCGACAGAAGAACTTGTACAGAAGTCCAATTTCTCAGTTGTAACTGCACATTATCTACAGACTAGTCAGAAGGTCCTCCGGAGACCAAAAGGAGTTAGCAAAGAGGTATTTGTCATTATCTAGACACTGGGCGGATACCGAGAGATTATTGCATTAGGATCGTGTGGTTGCTACTTAGAAAAGTACCCACTTCGAAACTGGATTATCTTCCATCAGACTACGTCATTGTCTCTCTTCTGTCGCAACTTAGTTGCGAGATCGATCCTGCTGGATTTATGTTGATTAGTCTATCATCGTATCAATCGAAGAACAGAAGCGAATCGTCGACAGATAAAATAAATGTGTCGATAAATTTACAGAAATTAAGGCAGTTAGTCCGAAATTAGATATGTTTAATGTGTGCAAATTTTAAGAAAGTTTTTGTATATCAACTAACTTAGTTGATGTAAGTGCATAAAAGTCAAAATCACGACATTTAATGGCAATAAAATCAACTTTTTAAGTATAAAATGAATTGAACGTCAAATTGATTTTTAAGTAGAAAAAACGGCTGTATGTTCTCTTCGTCTGTCAGTTATCAAGATAACTCGAGAACCAACAATGCAATTAAGGAATTATGAGAACCATCAATGTAGCTAACGAACAATTCCAAGTGTTTTTGTGATAATGAGGAATAATGTCATATGATGAATTATTTCTTATCTTTATCCGATATAAGGAATTATCCCAAGTAATTTTAAGACTGCTATACCGTCTCATTCCAAAATGGTGACTATTCAAATTATAAAATCGCCAATTTCCTCAAACTGTTTGCAGCCCTTGTATAACATTGTAGACATTTAAAGCGCTTTCATTATGTTTTACAACGATGATCTCTTACAGTTATCCTTCTGGCTGTCTGTCAGACTGTTCATATAATATTTGAACCAAAAAATCATCTCAGATTATTCAAATTTTAAAACATTCGTCCATTTTCGTTCTAGCTACACGTGTACTAATTTTGAAACGTCCACACGTGGTTCCATTACAAAATGGCATTAAAAAGTTTTTAAAAGATTTTGTATTTTTGAAACCATTTGTCGCAGCTGAAAAATATTGAATTCATTTGAAAGATATATAAATATTAATATAATGGTCATAATGTATTTTTATATTTACAGCATTAATAATTATAAAGGTTTGGTTACTTAATAATTCAAAAGTTTATGAGCGTTAATAATTTATGTTAAAAGAATTAATGCAATTTGGACATTTTTATCTGCGAAATCTTAACTGGAATAATAAATATTTATTAATAAAGTAGAGTTTTCGAAGGAGAAATTTCTTAATTCAATTTATTAAAGAAGAAATATGTCATTTTATATAGTCGGAAAATATGTTTTTTTTTTTTTTTTTTTTTTTCCTAGGTAGTTTGGAGCGAAAGCGTTTACTCTAAAATGAAAGTTTCAAAGCGAACAAACAATATTTTGATTTATTTTAAGTAATTCTATCTTGCTCCAAGCAGAGAATGCTAGTAACGTAATATATAGTATACGAAGATGACAGATTTTGATAGAAAGATTTGTATACGCAACTCGAAAATAAATTTGTTTAACAAATATA
Organism: Androctonus mauritanicus; assembly: GCA_011317285.2. NCBI lineage: Eukaryota > Metazoa > Arthropoda > Arachnida > Scorpiones > Buthidae > Androctonus > Androctonus mauritanicus. Next base: position 3,893 of record WUQG02114910.1, on the reverse strand, counting down.
CAGTTACAGTATTAAAGCGTAACAACTGCTAAAAAAGTATGAAATATTTCTAGTAAACATTCAAAGCCAATTATATAACAACACGTACTGTACCGGATCTCAAAATGCATTCGTTTTACTCGGTAATCTAGCGCTAGGCAGGTGCTTCAATAGGTTTCTTTATGGCATTGACAACAAAAGCGGTAGATCACTCTTTCGTAATTAATAGAGATTATTATTATTTCTTTTTTTTTAAGGCGAGGCGGCATTCTTCTGATATTTAGTAGCCACGCCATTAGATAATCAATAAATAACATCGTCCAAAATATTAAGCAGAAGTGGGAACAGCCCTTCAGCCGTTGCCTTCCATAATTAAATTAACTCGATCGTTTATTCTTTAATATGTTATTATTTTTTTTTCGTTTTTTTTTGTCTCTAACCTTCGTCGGGGTGAAAGTTTCATTCTTAAAAATCACGAAAGGAAACGAGCCAGGGATAGATATAAAAAATAACAGTTTTTCCTTCTTATCCCGTTCGTCGATGCCTCAAGCGAGAACAATGTTTCACTCGAAGGAAGTAATCGAATCAGCAAAAATGTCTGAAAAATCAATTACTCCCAAATTCCGTTCTCTCTATTTTCTTTTTTTTGTCCTTTTTTTCATTCTATTCTTCCATGGACAGTCTTTTTCTTACGTCGTTCAACCGGCGAATTAACAAAGAACGTGGCTGCTTCCACTTTGACAATCTGATATCTAATGTACAGTAATGTTCTCTCTAGAATTGACACCAACTGTCAATTCAAAGAAAGGAGTGATTGCTGGTGTATCTAATTATTTTTTAAAATATCGATCGAGACCTTTTTCTAACTCGGTCGAAGAGAAGAGCGAGAGAGACAGAAAGAGGGGGGGAAAATATCTCTTGATAAAGACAGTTTCAATGCTAAATATCGAGAGCGTTGATGCTGAAGCCAATTCGAATTATGAAAATCTGTAAAAAACTTTCTCAGATAAAACTAACCAAATCTAGATTTGGAATTAGCCATAATCAGATTTTTAATAAACTTAACTCTGCATGACATCGTTTTCTGTCTCAAAATGCCATTAGCCATGATTAATTATGGGCTAATTTTATCTACCACAGGGTTCTTATTCTAGCTTAGTGAAGCTGTTCTTACTTCATCGAATGATATATGATCGCATTCCGTATTTTCGGTATAATGCAAAAGTTCTTATTATGCCAATATTTTAAAATCCATCATCCGAACGGTTTGTCCTTTCATCTCTCTTCGATAAATTCTTCCTTCTCTTTTTTTCATATTTTCCTAGAGAGACAGATTAAAAACTCGATAGAGAGAGGACTCCAGTTTATCACTCGTTATAAATTAATAAATGAGCGAAATCCTCTCTTGGAAGAAACTCTCGATAGAAAGTAGAATTTTCACACTCTCAAATACATAACAGTAGTTAATATTCTATCCGCACATTAGTGTGCTGCCTGCACCGATTCGTGAGTCGATTGCCTAGCTGTAATTATAGAGAGAAGTGATGTGGCTGAAGTTGCATCCCACTCTAATAATGAGTTGCTACAGCAAACGACTCTGAATTGGCTTAATAAAAAAAAAACCGAAAGTTCCATTCGAAAACGTGATTCGTAAGGTCCTTATCTTAGTCGGCACTTTTTAATTTTCTCTACAGATTGGACTATATCATTTTCTGTCTGTCATTAGTCAGTTTGCAGCTTTGGCGACTCGTCTGTGTGGTCCGAGTCTATAATTAAAGTTGTTAAATCATTGCATCACAATGTGGTTTGTTTAATACTGATTAAAGGACGGCAGATATTTTTAATTTGAATATATTTATACTATTTACTCACTTCAGAAAAGAGGAATGTCTTCTAATTATACGTTAGAAGAAATTTAAAATTTTGACAGTAGAAGTGAAGAGAATTTGCAGACAGTCGAAAAATGTCGATTAATCCGCCAAGCTAACGATAAAATATGGTTTAAATAAAGTTACTCGAAACATCGCAATTGTTTAACTAGTTAAGTTTATCTGCTGCAAAAGAAAAACTAATTTATTTATCAATTTTGAAGGTAGGATTCGGTTTATTGCTTTAGCTCGTGAAATCCAAATTTTCGAGCATCTTGTCTGTTTTAATGAAGCGTCATCGAATTTCTGAATCAATGTTTCCACTACATTTCAGAGATATTGAATTGTGAAATGCCAACTGACGATCGATACAGTTCATCACCAGAGTCAATTTTGCTTACATATCAATTCAATCAACACAAATTATATTTGTGTATTATCTGATTATTAGATTTAGCTGTAGAAATTATTTTAGTTCTGTTTATCTGATGAAGCTGTAACCATTCGATACATATCTTTCTAATACCGTACGGTTTGTTAAAGCGATGAATCTTTGTGAATATTTTATCTTGTAAGAATTTGATCCGTGAATATTTTATGTTACGACTGCACGGCATATTCTGTAACGAGTCATCTCTTTTATTCTTGTTAGTGCTTCCAGTTCAGAGAAGGATGCAATGTATTTTTTTTCATAATAGGATTAAATAAGTTCCCGATCATTAAAGCATCCTTACGTGAATATTACAAGTCACCGATCTATGCAGAAAACGTATTCTGGTTCTGACGTTCCTCATTAATTACTTAAGAGAACTGTACCAAAGGAAACTTATCCGAAGATCAATGAAGAGATGATTTTCTTTCTCCTTCTTTACAAATTGGTTATTTTATTTAAAGGTCAAAATCGATTTTAATCCGTTTATTTTCTGTTTCGGTGACATTGACATTTTGTTTGTTAAATTTTTCTTTTTTTTTTTCGTGAAGACAACACATCGAGATGTATGGCATGTTTAGATGATAGATCCAAGTCAATTGATCACACGGAACTGGTTAAACAACGTACAGGATTTTAACCTCGGGTCAAAGAGGGCGAAGCGAAAGCAGATGTTGAAATCATTCCTAACACGTCTTACAACTAGCGATTATCAAATCATGGCACTTGAGCTAAATTCTACCTTTAAATGATGATTATCAACTCAAAGTATAAATTTATACACCTTTCCGTGTAAGTTATATAAAGTTTTACACGTTTCAGGAAGCATCTTCACTGCATTAGTGATTTATTCTTCCTAACTCGATTTTTAAACTTGTGACGTCCACATTTTTTAGTAAAAGAAGAGCAAAATTCCGTTAATAGATCCAAAAAAGCTGTTTTGCTTAAAACAGCCACAGATTAGTTACAACAAAACATGATAATTTTGTTTAATTTGTTTACAGATCAAACAACACATTTAAATAATTAAAAAATCGATGTTGCTTTCTATAAGCAGTCTCTCTTACTCTTCAATTAACTAGAGTTGTATATACCATAATTACGCATATATAATTTGCACTCTGGTACGCATGCAATGCTCAGTCTTTGTTATGCAAATGCTCTTTATAAGCATCCAACCTCACAAATAAACAAACCCGTTACTCATCGATGATTTCCAATGCTTCCTATTCTCTCAATAGAAATATTTAAGATCTTTTATCTGTATTAAGCCGACCGTGCTACCATACACGTATCTCTTTCTAAGCGAGTAATAATTCAGGAAGTTTTAAGTTCCTAAACTTGTGGTGATGTCAAAAAAGAATAAAAAAGAAAAAAGGAAATATACTGTCTAAGGCGTTATTGAGATCTCCTGAGGAATGAAGAGATTTACTTTGCTGTTAACAAAAAGTATTTCTTTTTAATGATGATAAATTCTGATATTTCTCATTAAATTCCTCTCCGTGGTTGGATGAATACAACTTTGTATTTAAATATTTACCACAAGTCAGTTTGGTATAGTTAACGACAACAATAAGTTCGCTCAGGTTCACAGTAAATTACTGCAATGGACAAAT
>WUQG02114799.1:0-25145 GCA_011317285.2 Androctonus mauritanicus | reverse complement strand
ACAATGGACAAGTTGGCGTCCAGACCGATCAGTGGTAGAGTATTAGCACGCATGCGCCACAACGGGCTGCATTGATTGTCGACTAGAGGGGAACGGCTGAAGAGTGTCGAAAATCTCCAAAATTGTAACAAATCGATTATTCATGGAGAGTCAATGATTATTATTAGAATGGTAACCAATGAGCGTCGCGTCTTTTCTAAAACGGAATCGATTAAACGAATTCTTTATAAAAAAAAAAAATCCCTAACGACAAAATATCCCTCTTGAGTTGTCAATGACGGTCTCGTTTAATAATAATGAAGAACAGTTATAAAATATTAATTATTACTATATTTCATAAAAAAATATTTTTAAAAGTCAGTTTAAGATAAGTAAATATTTACTATAACGCCAGTGACAGAAATATTCGTTTCCTATAACAAAAATTCCCTCTTGGGAAATAACTGCAGACTTAAGGAATAAGTAAAGATGAAAACAGCTTAATAGCAAATTTTCTAGACTTTGTAATTTACTAAATTACTTAAAAAAATTACGAAGTTTTAGTAAACACAAAAGACTAATAAAGAGAAATTGCAGTTTTGTTATTTGCTTTCTTGCATTTATTATCAATATTATAATTGTTTGGTGGAGGGAAATCATCAGGTATTTTTTACTTTCCATCATTGACAATCTGGAAGTTCTTAAACTTCATTCAAGAGCATAACTACGACTTCTCTGTAATTACGACTTGTTAAGAAAAATAAAATTATTAAAAAAATTATTATTAATGAAATTACTGAATTTATATATATATATTTGTGTATGTTTTAAAATAAAATAAACTTATTTTTGTGTTTTAAAAAATTTAACTATTCATGCAGCGCCATCTGTCAGTGAATTTTACAACTGCAACAATTATAAAGTTAAAATAAATTTCAGTAATTTATTTAAAATCAAAGTTAACGAATACTAAGAGAAAATAACGGGAAGCAATCAGAAAAGCAATTGATACATATTTTTAAAATCTTATCATTTTCTCCGGAAGATGATAATAAGAAATGCAATTAGCCAGTCAATCCTAAGTAAAATCAATTGATGTGATGCTAATGGCATTTCCAATTAAATTAGATTTTTTTACAATTAGATTCGTATAAATAATCGTTAATTATGTAGTCAAGAAAAATTTCAAATATAAGTCTCGAATAAAAGATTTTTTCTTCTTCAGGTATTGTTCAATATTTATAATCAAAATTGCAACTATTCATTAATAAAATTCACTATGCATACGCGGTTTATAAGAGGAAGTGAAAAAAATATTCAATAATTTTATTATAAAATTTTTTGAAATTATCAAATTCGTCATAAATTTTTTAATAAATTAATAAGAAGTGAATAATTTTTCGAAATGATATATGATTCGATATTTAAATACTAAAAAATTTATTCTGGCATCTATTATCAAAATCGAGAAGCATTAAAGTATTTTATGTAAATCATAAAATAAATTTAGAAAGCATATTAAATTATTATTATTATATTTTTTAATATTAAAAAATTAAATTAAGTCTCATTTAAAATATAACTGATTACTTTTAATAAATAAATATTTATTTTATGAGATCTTAATTTTAATAACGAATATAATCTTCCATTAATTATTTTTTATTTATAAAAAAAGCTTTTTTAATATTTAACATTTCATGAATGCAACAGATGGCGCCAAAATAAAATTCAATGCTAAAAGCATTTCAAATTATTACTATTCTTATTTTGGATAGATGGCGATACAATCCAGTTTTATATAATTTTTATATTTTTAAGATTTATACAGTAAGTGTATGTAGAATTATAATACAGTATTTTTTAAATATTTGTTAATATTTTAAAAATTTTCAATTAAAAACATATTTAAAGATAACATCAGTGAATATTAAGAATATTAATTTGTAAATTTTTATTTTTATTTTCTTTTTGAAAAATTATCAGAAGAAATTTTAAAATTGTGAGTTTCTAATTGAGTTTTTCTCCGCAGAGAGGCGCCTTGTATGTTTGTTAAATAGTGAAAGAGAGCAGTTTGAACATATAAGGAGGAGAATTAAAAGAGGGAGGGTGAATTAAGGGGAAAAGAGAAAAAGAAAAAACTTTACCTATCCGGTTCATGCAGTGGCCGTGTTATTTATGGCGGTAAGGCAATAAAGTTTGCTGAAATAGTCATCGCTGTAGCTAATTGCTGCATGAACAACATTCCACACGATTTCTCTAAGTGCGGCATGGATACTACGTGATTCGACAACAAACCCGATGTCAACCACCAAAACAACCCAAAAAATTTTACGTTTGATTATTAGATTACAGTCTGCGTCCGTCTGTCCGATGTACTTCTCTCTATTAGGTTGTAAAGATTACGGATTTCTATTTTTGGTCATTTATAAGGCGATGCGCAGACACCTGTCCAACACATGTAGACATCGGACGCCATTAGTCAAGTTTGTCTTTCTGCCAAGGACAGCGGCATTTGAATCCGTCTTCTGACACAAGTTGTCAAGAATCATCCTGACAGATAATTGGATATTTTATAAACGAAATTTTTTAAAATTAAATTAAATTAAGGTGATGAATTAATCAGTATGTTAACATCTTGCCGAATGGCGGACAATTTTTCTAATTATTTGTCACACTTCCCTATATGAGTAACAGTTTATTCCGATAGTGTTCACATCATTTGTAAATCAAGGAATCCCTAGGCGGAAGCCATTAAGAAATCCACGTGGACAATCATTAATCATGGCCCTAGCTACCTAATTGCATCTTCTTCCTCTCCTTCAATATCAGTTTGGGTTTTTTACTCTTATTATAATTTTAAAATTCATTTTGCGTGTGGCTTTTAGTCATTCCACTTCGTTGACTTTCCTTGTTAATTGTTAAACATTCTTGATATTTTTATATCAATTAAAAATTAAGCGATTTGAAAAATTTAAATATCGAAACCGTAAATTCGAAAACGCTAATAATCAAGTCTTTCATACTCATTAATTTGTCTTAATCTGGAATTGATTATCATTAATTATTCGTTAATATGATTGGAATGATGAGCAGGATAATGCGATGATCTGAATGATAAAAAGGATTCCCTATTATAATAAACATTTATTATTAAATTATGTAGATAGCCTTAATATTAATTAATTACATTTCGTACATTCGTACATTTTTAATGCTTTATAGCATTGTAGCTATTTCGTCAATTAAATTAAAACAATCAAAAAGATTCTAAAATAATTATTTAAACGTTGTAAAGAAAAAAACAATTAATTTCTCATCTTGAGTCATTTTGCACGTCTTCTCGTAGTTTATACTTGAGACTGTCACTATATAACGAAGAATATTTTCTTCGAAAGTGGGAGGAGTTGGCGGGGGAGAGATGAAAGATTGTTGAACTTAGTTACAGACGATCTTGTGACATAAATCACCCTCTTCGAAGTAGAAACAAATATCTTCATTCCTTCAACCTGCTCGATTAGCCCTGTACGTACTCTATTGTCCAATCTTATATAATTTATGGCAGCCGTCTCTATTCCTTTGCTCTTATGCCATCTACTCCATGTTTTTTTTTATTCTTGGCAAAACCTAAAATTCTTCCTTCTTAATGGGATACTCTTATTTATTTGTCTTGTATTCCAGACATGAATCTCTGCATTTCAATATTATCATTTTGATAAATTCTTTACTAGATATGTACATAATTCCAAGAATCATGATGATGTATTTCTGTTTTCAAATTCATCTAATTTTCCTATAATAATCATAAGTTCTATTAAATATTATAAGAATAAGTAGAAAGACAAGAATTAATAAACTTTTTGAAACATAAATGCTTTAGTTATCATCGTAAGATTCAGAAAAAATTTGAAGTTGGATAAGATAAAATAAGTGTTTCCTAGCCAAAGAACACTGAAATGTTTTCTAAGTTTCATATAGAAATTTTTATATTTAAACAGTTAGAATGATTTTCACCTGTTAAGTTCAATACCCAAAGACAAATCCATCATTAAGTATTAAAAAATAACTCGTACAAATATTAAGCGTATAGAAACTTGTTTTAAGAATATTTTGATGACTCGTCCGATGGATGAGCCCACAGTAAATGAGGATTAATAGGCTCATTACTCATGTTTACTGTCATTGATACAAGATACGGATTGGGCATTCATCTTGAACATGGAACAGATGCAAAATGCATTCAAACCACACATATATCAAAACATTGACCTCTTCTTTCATTACTTATGCCGGATTTAATTGCTGACATATTTTTATCATAAGCTTATTAAAATATGATTATCAAGTATCAAAAAAATAAACGCCCAAATTAGGTTTCATAATCACTTGTAAACATGTTATTTTTTCATTTTGAAAATATCGCATTTATCAGAAAGAAAAATAAGAAGAGAGTTATGTAATTTGAGAACATAGGTTAAAGTTTCTCCTAAAATATGTAAAAATCAAGTAATTTTTAATTTATCTTTGTTTAGTTTCATTTTAGAACACTTCATAATATAAATTGTTAATCTTCTAAATCATCTAATTTGTAACTGCGGTGATTATTTAATTATTACATTCAATAAATATCAAATTACTTTTACATAAATTAAATAACTATAATCACGCGTAACTATGTTAAAATTGTAAAAAATTAAAAATTTTTCTTCAATAAATTCTTATCATATAGCTCAAAACAGATTTTTTTTCATGGTCTATTTAGGATCGGTTGGAGTATAGTTGATGTCCTTCGAACAGCATAGGATGACTACTTTTTTGTAATCTTTAAATTGCGGAAACCACACCTTAAACGAGGATAGGGGCAAAGAACTGCACGCACAACTTAACATAAGGGCAAAGAACATGGTAAACCGAAAATCTAAGCTTTAGTTACGTTTTATTCGTGATAAATCGAAATAAAGTTAAAGTAATTATATGAAAATTATTACGATAAAAAAGGGGTTTACATTTAAGATTGCCTTGTTTCCGACGGATAAATGTAATTAATCTTTTATGCAATGTTATTGTAGGCTCAGTTACGCTTAAATTCCTAATATTTTTTTCTTTATAGCTCAACGAGAAATATTTATATCCACTGTGTGCAAATTTTGCTTGAAAATATGCGTTTAAAATGCCATATTATTATTTTTAAGCCATAAATTTAACTTGTAACCGTTGTTCTTATTTTAAACAATAAAATTATTATTATTATTATTATTATCATTATCATAAGAAAATGTTTTTATAATATTATCTTAAAGAATAATTAATTAAAAATATACTAAATTTTATATTTGAAAATTTTAAAACAAAAAGCTAATTATTTGATACTGTTTATCATTAATGTTATTATAAAAGGCGATTAAATATTCATACGTAAATAAAACATCATAAATTGAATTTTTATAATTTTTTTATTAAAGAAGAAGAAATTACAAAATAAAATAGCAAATTCTTTCCTAAGCGCTTCTTTTTAATAAAAACATCAACTGAACACAATGACTCCAACTGCAATCACAGAAACTTAAATACAATCACAATAATAAATCAGACAAGCATGTAAAAAAGACTTTGATCTAACATCACAAATTATTTTGTAAAGCTTATAAAAATTTATATATATATAATATATATATATATATTGCCAAATTATAAAAAATATATATATATTCTGTCTTCGTGGAAACTGTCTTTTTTTTTATCACAAAGTTTCGGACAAATATTTATTTTTCCAAGGGGGGAATTATCATTTTGATAATTAACACTCATACATAATTAATTTTAAACCACAAAAATCACAAATGTACGTATTTAAAATCACAAAACAAGTATATAAAAAAATACCTCTATATACAATTTACCACTACCTTAATCTTTCACAATTAAATTAAACATAGATATATATATATAATATATATAATTTTCATATCAGGACCTTTAACATCTCATGAAACTCCTACTAAGGTTCTGATATTCTTAACAGCCTCTTGCCAATAAAGGCGGAGAATAAGGAGTGAAATTTTTTAAAATGAGATCTGCATTATTCCTTAGCCTCTTATTCTTCAGCTCTGCTTACAAAAAAGGATAAAATGTATATAATAAAACACAAAGCTGTACAAAAGTAACACCCTTAGGAATCGAGGATTTTTTCATAAGGCAGTGATATTCAGCTATTCTAACCGCCATTTTGATTGCACTACTTAATTTAAAATGGCGATAAGAGCTGGAGACTAAGTTTGAATGCTTGAGAGTTGCATAAATTTTGATTATTGATAAAAAATCGTTTCACGTAATTAACGTGGAAAAAATATCACGTATTTCTACCGCGAATTGTTTTTGTCTCCATGTTTTGCTTATCAATCACAGTTACTTCTTTTTTATAAACGAATTGCTGCGATAAAAACCAAAGAATTAAAGCGTAAATAAGCATTCTAGATACACAATACGTCGATTATCTGTACAATATATACAGTGAAGATAGATAGAGCAGGCCCGATAATTTAAGTTAACCCATTAACACTATTAACTTGGCTACATCCCAATATTAAAATGTCTCGTTTTTCTTTAGGAAACCTTAATTCTCGACCTGCTAAACGAGCCGTTTCTAATTCTCTTTCAGCATTGGCTAGTTCTCTAGCTATAATGCCCGGTGTTTCTTGTTCGCGGGCTATCCAGTCGAGGGCCATTTGAGATCTCATATCGTCGTCCAATGTACGATGTGAATAGTGTGCCACTACTTCTTGTCTTGAGCACTGCCGTTCTCGCATTGCTTTCAAACTTCCATTCCAGTGTAAGAGTTGAAAAACAGTCATTAATTCTTGAAATTCCAACATTGTTCTTCCCTTATTTGCTTCTAACATGAAGCGAAAGGCCTCGATCCCACTGTTAGTTTGATCTGCATCTTCCGGATTTCCCTGGATAAATAAAAAAAAAAAGATAAAAATGAAAAATATTGTCCCAGAACCTATTTATATTCCTAAAAATTAAGAATATACTAGAAAATATTACTTTGAAAGATGCTTTTGCTTCAGCAACAGCTTTCTCTATAAAATCTTCGGAAATTCTTCTGGAAGGATGTTCATTGAAAACAGAATTCATCAATGCTATCTTTGCTGCACTCCTCCTAGCTTCTGCTTTGGTCGGGCAATTCTAAAAGGAGAAATTATACGAAAATAAAAAAATCATTTCTGATACTAAATCCTTCAAGTGCTAATGATAAATGTATGAAAATTGAGAAACGATGAAACATCTGTAAAAATTTTCTTCACAGCTTGCGACCAAACAGCTTGACGTGTGGCATGTGATTGATATTTGCTCCTAAAGAAGCAGGATTCATTTTTTCCACATCGCAAGTTCTATAATTCGGTGTTATTACAGGCTTTAAGTTGTAAACACCTGTGTGGTCTCAAATATAGATATAAAACGTGCTTTTCTCTAAGAGTGCACTTCTTTTATGACAGGCATATTGACAACTGTGGCGAAAAGCGATTCACTGATTGTATGAGTACACACTTACATTAACAATACATTCTCCCCTGACTTAAGAAACTCGGGGTCAAAAGTCATCTCCAACAGAGAGATGTACGAATTCCAGTTTCCAATTTTTCCTCCATCACAAATTCTATACTTGGTAGGTGGCTTTGACTGGAAATAAATATAAATTTTATTGATGCAACAACAGTAAATTCAAACTTGTAGAGAGGATAACTGCTTTACTGATACAATATATTCTTATTAAAATGCTGTTTATGATCAAGGATTATTTTCAAAGGAATGTCATACCATAAATATACCAGATATTTTTTAGATTTGCGAGATAAATTATATTCATTATTCTATTCGGAAAACGTCACGCCGCCAAGCTATTTTGATTAATTTTGATTCAAGTCTAATAAATGCGTAATAAAATAATGTCTTCATTATTTTTCTGTTATAAAATTAAATTATTATTCGCTGGTAGCTACTGATAGTATTTATCGATATCAAATTTCCCAATTTAATTTATTTTGAGATCAATGAATTAAAACTGCTGCCAATTTAGATTCTGTTGTTTATTGTAGGCCTATGTCATTTAACATATTGTGTGCAATCAATTTACTTTAAATTTAAAAATAAAATTTATTTTATGCATTTAAAATAAGAACCGTGATCATTATCTTACATTAATTTCTTCTAGAATTATTCAACATAATTAAAAAGAATAATGATTTCTGTCCATCATTTTGAATTTATTTACGATATTCGCTTTACTTTAAGGTCATTATATGAAGCCATATTGCAACCGATGCAAGCCGTTATGACGTATTTGATCAGTAAAATGTTCATTTTTCATTACAGCACTGGAAATGACAACCTGCAACTAATTATCTGTTGTACACAGGAGGCTACTTATGTAAGTGATTTACTGATCTAAGAGAAACTAGTCTGTGTGATAACTTTTTTGACCCCAACCTTCTATAGCAACGCTATCATTACGGTCCACACAACACGACCGACTGTGATTTGTGTGGTCGCAATGTTGTTGTTTCGTCTATTGTTATTCAAACAGCCCACCTGTTATGATCAAAGTGGAAGGAACAATGGTTCCTCTAAGGCGTCCAGACGATAGTAGTCCAGACAAAATGGGGGTATCAAGGGGTTGGAATGTCTTTATATAGAAAAGAGAAGTCGAAAAAAAATTTTCCGCAGGTGTTTCGGTGATAAAAATAACTTGTTTTTACATTAAAATATATCTTAACATTGATCAAGATCCAAATTTTTAATGTGGGCTTTTTATGAAATGAATTTCAAATAGTAGCCAGAGGGAAATATTTATGTTAACTGCAATTATTTTTTATATATTAATGTGTATAAAAAAAGGTTAAAAGTACTGTATAAACAGAGCATAATCAACACAATCCTCATAAAAGCCTTAAATGTTGTCATCTTGTGATTATTATATGTCTTGTCACTAAATATCGCATTTTCTCTAAGTTCTTATTGTTCATGTAGGTTTAAAAGTTGCGATCTCTCTTATGTTTGTAAAATATTATCGTATTCTTTGTTTGATTCATTAAACAAAACATTAATAATTAAGAAATAGAAAAAAAGTTTATTTCTCTGAACATAATCACTAACTAAATGAAAGATATAAGTTCGAAGATCTTAGAAGGAACTCTTCCCCGAGGAAGATGTAAGTTTATAATAATACAATTAAATTTGAAGAGAAAAGTGTCATTATAATGTAGAAAATAAATAATAGTCTCAGTATTCATAAGCGTAGTCGATCTATTATGAGACGAAGAAATACAGATAGACAGGAAGTTTATTGTAAAGAGTTCACATCAAAAATTTGCTTTCATGTGTCAAAAGAAAACTGCAGGAATCTAAACATTTGTCGCAATTAATGTTGAAAGAAAGATTCAAGGCAAACCACACTTAACCAATATAAAACACATACACATAAACAGAAAAAAAGAGGTCTGAAGAAGCGAACAGGTGTTCAAAGCAGTTAGTGTCAAGGCTAGAAAATAAAGAACTGCCTACCGAAATACAATGGACGATAAAAATTAGACTGCAGGAGTGGGAAATTTAGCATCGTTTCTGTGAGAATTGGGTCAGTAAATTAAATATTGATACTAAAACATTATCATAAACATGAATTTTATGTCCTTAACTATGGAAATGAATCAAACAATTAGATGGAAGAATTTGTTTTTCATTTAAAAAAACTCGAAAGTTTTGGGATGATATTGATTCTTCATCTCAGTAATGGATAGAATTATACATATATATGTGATTAAAATTAAGAATCCAGTCATTAGAGGCTCTTTTAGGTGAGTCATACATTGGTTATAATTCCAGAAGGTGCTAGTAAATGGATCAGATGCCCCCAAGAACATTCAGGTGGAGCTTGTTAATAGGAGACATATCTTCTTTCTTAACTTTTGACATTTCGTTCGCTTCCTCCGATTGTATAATATGATAATTACAATCTTTGTACCCAATTCTATATAGTGATTTTCTAGAGTATATGTCAATGAATATGCTCACGTTTTGGAGTAATCATATCCAAAATGTATGACAAAAAATGGTCCACAGAGTTCAGGCACGACCATGTCAGGTGAAACAGGTGGTGCAACTAGACTGTAAGTGATATATTTCCCTTGTCACGAGGATATTAGGGAGGCCACTGACGTCACATAGGGTGTTAGGTTAATTTTTCCCACACCTATCCTGTTACAGGTTAGATCTGTATCAAGTCTCGTTACTGACCGGTCAAGTCATTGTAATGGAATTCGGAAAGTGGGCACGTATCAAGGTGTGACGTTTCAACAATTCGAAACGTGACAGGTATCGGAATACTTTACTACGAAGATTAGTTCCGAAATGAAATTTGAAATAACCTCGATTTTATCAATTTTACAACTGGTGTAGAAAGCAATAGAAAAATAATTATTGGAGTTAATTACCTGAAAACTTCCAAAGCAACTTCCACCGGGTAACGTTACATAACAGATATAAGGAGGACTGGATGAAGGAACTGATTCGTAAATAACAAGTGCTCCATTTTTGAGATCGGCTCCTCTTGCTTGCTTCATTTGCCAGAATTCTTGGAGGGCTTCCACTACGTTCACTGAAATTAATTAAATTTAATGGTTTACGATGAAATTACAATATTCCCAATGATTAATGAATGATTAAATTAGTCTACAATTATCAAGTTACCTTTCTATGTTTCAAAACCATCTGTTTGGGTCTTTAATGCTTAACATATCAGCAATAAGACTTTTAGTTCATCAACAACATTATTACAAGAAAACTTTTCATAATAAATATCTGATAACTGATACTTATCAATTAAACTTTATCATTGATTTGTTATAAAATTATCAGTGAAAATTTTTCAATAATCAAATTTTATCATTGAATATATTATCTTTTCAAAATTAAACAAGTTTATATATAATTGATATTAGTATATTATCTAAAATATTAAGAAACAATCTATTTTGTTTGCGTATTAATTATTCATTTTAATTTAATTATAATTATCCCCGATGTTGATTTTAATGATGATTAATTCTCGCACTGCTTATATTCTAATTATTTCATTATCCTTGGCATATTTGCAATACTTTTCATCTAAAATATGTAATTTAATCATTTAAAATTATTTGTTTAGCTTTGCTTAATATTCAGAGTAGAAAGCTTATAATGATTTAAAATAAGTTATTAAAAATAAAATAATTATATTCGATCATCTTACTTGAAATTATCTTTATTTTCCTCCAAGTCGAGTTAAAAATGACGATTTTTATACATAAACATCGCATAAATATTTTGGCATTTATGCATGATTATATCATAACTGTTATAATTCGTTATTAATTTGAGTTGAGTAGAATATTTAGGATAGGCATTATATAAGATCATTTAGTATTCAAAAGAAACAAAGGAACAAAATAACAAGCAGAATATCTTATCTTTAGAATATACTATAAACAAAAAGAATATCTCTTTGAAATCTCTATGAATACCTCTAAAGATGTCTACGATATCACTACATATATCTCCACGAATGTCTATCTATACAAATGGCCTATAAGATTTGATTGTATTATATTTATTAACCGAAATAATCTGAATCAGAGACAGATTTAATAATTAATTAATTCCCTAAAAAATAAAATTAAAATATAAAAAATATTTTAAAAAATGAATAAAATATACAATTTTCTTTCATTCAATTCATAAAAACTAACAAAATGTAATAAAAATTCGCCTTAATTTTTGGCCTTTATGAGAACTGTTAAAGATAATAATAATAATAATAATAATTTGCGTTTAAATATCATTTAGATAAATTAGATTTTAAATTGATTTTTCTTTAAGTTGTTATTATTTTTTTATAAATTTTCAAATATATCTAACTTCATGCATTAAAATTTTATTATTTAAATATATATAAAACTATTATTTGGATAGATTTCTAGGCAATTATTTATAAAGGGCATTTCAAAATATAGAAATTTAAAGTTGCCATTCATGCTTTTTGGAAAGAACATAAAGGGAAAAAAATAAAGAAAAGAATATTTTTTCCTTTTGAATTCCCGCTAGGATACTAATCTGTTGATTTTCAATTTTCTTTGGGCGTATATGTTATTAAATGACACCTTCCAGAATTGTTAAATGGAAGTTCTTACCAGGGGTGCATGTTACGGTGCATAACCACTGTCCACTTCAGAATAACACGAAAAAAATAGCAACAATACGGAAGGTAATGTAGTTGGTGACCTTTCGTAGACAAAAGCATCATTAGTCATAGTGTTATAGTATGAAGGAAATGGTGTGATGGTGGTAGAGAAAGTTTTTTTGATTGATGAGCTGTTACAACAGTTGATGTCATCTATGCCAAATGATTGGTTAAAACAAAGATTGCCGTATATTATAACCATACCAGGGATGAAAATCATCAATCAATTTTTCGATATACGATTTACCTACATCAAAAGAATAACTTCTGTTTTTTTTTTCAATTTTTTTTCTTTTTTTTGTCATTTGACAATTCGAAAAGATTGGAAAATTTAGATTCGATTCCGATCAATTTACTCTAGAAAAAATTCGGGACGTAAATCAGATGTTAATCTGATTAATGATAATTTTATTTAATAAATTTATTAATGAAAACTTACAAATTATTCACTATCGATCATTAAATACAAGAAAATCTGTTTCGGACAAGTGGAAAAAAGAAAAAGAATAAAAAAAAAATATATATATATATATATGTCTA
The DNA here is from genome assembly GCA_011317285.2 of Androctonus mauritanicus. Taxonomy (NCBI): domain Eukaryota; kingdom Metazoa; phylum Arthropoda; class Arachnida; order Scorpiones; family Buthidae; genus Androctonus; species Androctonus mauritanicus. Next base: position 12,352 of record WUQG02114799.1, on the reverse strand, counting down.
CATCTTGACCAGTCTTAGTGGGTTATTCGAAGACTCAAACTAATGTATTCATTCTTAATGACTTTATCACAGTCTAGATATCATTAGTAAATATAAAGTACCTCTGGCACTCTCTATAATGATAAACAGTTCACAAATATACGACTGGGCAATTTGTTTGCTTGAAGGTGATGTTTCTGTGTTATTGGATAAAACTTTTTTAAATCAAATTTTAAAATAAGGAAAAAAAACGCTTGCGGATGATACTTTAGCTTGCGTGAAATTTACGCATAAAGATATACTTGACGAATTTTTTCTAAGCACGTGAAACGTGCGGAAGAAGATTTTTGATCACTAATGTTACCTCTCTGTGATTCTGCATTAAAGAAAATATATTTTAAACAGTAAACACGGATCGAATTTTTCTATGCCATTAATATTTTTATACCATTTAAAATATGTTTACTATGAATATTGGATATATAATAATTAATAAATAAATTTTTTGCTTCTTAAATCACGTCGCTGCTAAGTTAAAAGAGAAATATGATGGAAAAAGTTTATTGAGATCTTTAATCAGCAACATCATTTGACAAGTTACGAATGATGCTAATTAATTACATCTCTGTTATTATTGGTATCCTTAATAGAAATGCTTTTCTTATCTCAAGTTCTGTATAAAGTTTGAAGTAGATCTATTGTTCTCATCATGGCTAAGTGAGAAAGACAGATAATGACAACTTGTCTCACTGTCTATCTTCCTAAATAGCACGTAACGCAGTCTAGGAATGACTACAGTTGACGTCTCAATGAACATCTTGCATGTTATATTAAACAATTATTGGTTCTATATAATTTGATACAATGAAGAGAAGTTATTAATCTGACTTATTTATCAGATATAAATTTAAAAAAGTAAATTTCAACGAAAACAAAATTAAATTTATTTAAATTTACTAACATAACAAAAAATAAGTAAATTTGCATGTTTGATTTCCATAAAAAAATACGTAGAGTAGAAAGTTTAGCTAAAGGAGAGTTAAAAAAATTAAAAGGTAATAAATAGCAAGCAAAACTTTATTTGCAGTTACATCATCATCTAACATCGTGAATGCTGTTTATAAAGACATCCCATGATCCCGTCTACTATTTAATGGCAAATAACATAAATGCATTGCATAAACAGGACCACTACTTAAACCTAGACATAAAAGAATTTTTACGTTTTTATTGCTCTCTATGTAGAAATAATGATATCGCTTAAAATTTTATTATATTAAGCTACTTCAAATTAAAGTACACAACTATTTCTGCCTTATATATATTCAGGAAAAAATATACAGTATATAATATATATATATAAAGAAACAATTTGCTAATTTTATTTAATAATATTTTCTGTAACCAATATAATTTTAACAACAAAAATAATATAATAATAATAAAACTGTAAATATTTAAATAAAAGAATTACGTATCCAAGCGAGATGAGTTAAAATCGTAACAAGAAAACGGGAAGGGCTAAGAACCCATTGGGAAAAGTCATAGGACAAAGAGATCAAGGCAAATATCCATTTGTCTCCTACCGACATGCGACTGTTACAGAACAATCGTCGTCGCTTGGACCAATGCCAGTGACCCTGAGGCAGCTATAATTAGGGTGTTCACTCCAGACAGTAAGTTAGCTTTTTTTTTTGTGGTGAAATAGGTCAAAAAGGTCAACTGTTCTGATCGTAGCCTCTTTACGATTCCCAGAATCTCATGACGTGTTTTCTAACCCATTTGATTCTGTTATATCATTTCAATTGGCAAACAGAATCGAGTTTAATCTCGAAACTATATACTATATAACAACGAAAGGAAAATTACCACATATTTAGGGCGTGTCTTATATGGAAAGTTTAACAAAACAACGCATGCGCATTAGAGGTATCCACTTCAACCCCCTCTCGTACCTGAAGATACAAAAATGTTTTAACAGAGTATAGACCAACAGATCTGTAATCTAGAATATACCGACTGTCTGTCAAATGTATGATTGATGAGATTTTCTCATGATGACCTATTCGTTACTTCGAATATCTAAGAGAGAGAGAGAGAGAGAGAGAAAGAAAACGTAAAAAAAAAAGATACATTGAAAAGAAAATATTTTTCTTTTCTATAATACCTATACGAAGTAGAAGAAAGGTATTTTTAAAATATGTAAATGAACATACATTTTTAAAAGATGGCTCAAAAAGATCTATACTATCAGAAAGTTAATTTTTTCGGTTGTGATAATATTCAGACGTCAACCCTTTTATCTGTCTAGATTCTGTTAAAGTAAAGTTTCCCCTTGATGGCGACACAAGTTGATACGTGGGCAAGACCCGTCTGTGTCACGTGATGGCATGATGGATGACTGTACATGACGTGCTACATGGTAATTTTACAATCTTTGTAATTTTTGAAGATCCGGGACTCTAAAAGTTGCCAAGTTTTCTTTATGTCATATTTGTATGTAATTTTTATATTACCGTTGCTGCTGTAGAAGCTGAGATATCATTAAGATCTTATGAGGCAGAATCTTGTCGAGTGATTTTTGCATTTTATTATTATTTTTTTGAATTAATGCATTCTTACTCTTCCGAAATTTGTTTCCTTTCTTTAATTAAAACATTAACAATACTATACCATCCATTGATATTAAAAAAAGTTCAAAGTTTTAATTTATTGTAAGTCATCCCCAGAATCGCAAGGTCAGAGAGAGATTCATTTTATCAGATGCCTTGTCAGGCATAAAGATTGCTTGTCTAATGCCTCTAGTGTACTTTTAATAGGGAACATCGCATTGTTTTCAGGAGACAGCAAATAGTCGGATTTCACTTTATTCCAAATTACAGTTATAGTTTTATCATCACTCCTAAAAATAGTTGAAATCTCATTAATATTAATGCATATAATCTATTACAAACATGAATTTTGGGAAATTTCGGAAATTTGGTTAAAATTTCTTCATGATTTCAAATAGTTGACGTGGCATCAGAATATGTAATAAATCGATTTTTTAATTACTTTTGAAGGTCTTCTCTTGATCAAGTATCGCGTGTTGGAGGAGGTGTCAACTTCCGGAATCCAAGTGAGCGCCTTAATGAATTAGTCGACTTAGTGTTATTAATGATTTGTCGCTTCGCTGTTTGTCTATGTAGCAAATGATCTTGATAGACCACTCTTCCGCTTCCATTCCTTAACATTATGGAAATTTCATAAAAGATTTTTCACTTTTACATCATAATTAATTCTTTCACACGATTTTAAATCGATAAATCGTTACGTTAAATTTATTATAATACCATATATAGATCTATATAAAAAAACGAAGATGCCGATCGGCATTTTTCCCCTAATTACTATGCTGATTTTTTAAAAACAGTTTCTAAACTTTAACTGTCTGCAAAATTTTAAATAAATTGAAACAAATATAGATTATTATCATTTTAAGGTGAACTTTTGTTCAAATCATGGCAGAGAATGCGTCCAGACGTTAGTATCAATTGAAGGTATTTCAATTTTTTTTTATCGCATTATAAATTTGTCAGAAAGAAAAATTGGAGATGGTTGTCACGCTAATTTTAGCCTATTGATGAAATGAAAATTATAAGTAACAAACAACGTGGTAAGATAAAAGAAGGAAGCAAGATGGACGCATACATCGCCGGGGGTTGAAAGAAGAGGGAAAGGATGGGTTGTTACATACAACACATATCATACATTATGTATGAGCAGTTAAGATAGGTTAAAAAACTATGAAGCAGAATTTCTCAAACAAGAGATTCATATTAATTGCCTAATATTAAGGAAAGAGTTTAATTCGCTAGCTGATGCAAATTAATTTTGTTCTCTCTATCTCTTCAAATACATAAATAATACGCATTGGCATATTACCATCCATCTTCGCTCGTGTGTAATTACTAAATTTTAACAAACCGTCGTTAGATGTGGAACTATTAACCTCTTCACAATCTTCGAAATATAATCTGATCGGACACAATCAGCAAAGAATAAGAAAATTTGACAATTATGGATGATGCATGTCATATGAGGTAAAAGTGCAGTACAAAGTAACTGGTTAAACAACATCTAATGTAATATTGTAAGCGTTAAGGATATTTGTTTACCATTTATAAATATTCTCTTCTGACCTTTCTGATCATCTATGAAGATTAACAAGCATAATATAGGTTATATAGCATATATACGTTTTGTATAATCGTGATCATGTTGTGGAAAAATCGGTTCATCTTTGAACTTTATTTGATTGCTTTCTTAGTTACAAAAATGTTAATAGTTTCATGCTAAATATTAGTTAAAAATTTACACTAGATTCATTATTTTTCATTTTTTTATGGTTCAGAAATATCTTCTTATCGCTCTGAATAAATTTAAATTAAAATCTGTTTATGGTAATCAGTGTAAAAGAAACTAATTACTATTAGTTATTATTAGCTGATAGTAATTGGTTTCAAATGACGAACTGATTATTAGTTGGTTTCATTTTTAAAACTGAATCGAGTGAAAATTAATGAAATCGATGAAACAATAAAAAAAAAAAAAAAAAAACTGAATAGCAATCACTCTTTGTTTCATTAATTGAAACTGTTTATTGTTAGTAATCAGTTTCTAGAAAGTTAAAGTGCTGTATTGTAATTATTGTTTGAAAAAAATCCATAAACGAATTGAAACTGAAACAAAATATTAAAATTTATTAGTTTCATGTTTCAAATTCAAAAATATTCCTTAATAAAATTTGTTATTCATTTTCAGTTTTACTCATTGTAGCAATCATGGTTAATAATTAATAAACAATTTCTTAAATAGTAAATCTTACAATCAACGATATTTCAGTGTAGATTGAAGTTATTTTATTTATGGAAACTAATGAATACACACATGCTTTTTTAGTAATAAAGTGTCATGAACCTTTAAGCGACCACAAACCCATACATATATCTATATTATTCAGGATAGCATCCACTGAAATTTATGAGCACATTGGAAGAGTAGGACGGGCATCTTTTGAAGCGTAACAAATCATTTCGGTTCCATAACAATGCGACACATCAAGTCGACTCTATGTAGCTGATGTGTGTCTGATAACACAGACTGCTTCGCCAGGTAATGTAGGGGGAAAGGGGGCTAAAAGAGCTACCAGTGGTTCGTCCAATGACCTTTGATATATTAGACAGTTCTCGGCTTCTGTATCCAGCCACATCTGCTCTGCATGGACATGCCGAGGTCAGAAAATTTTCTGGAATTGCCATACAGATAACCTTTATCAAAAAGTATTATGGGTCATTTAGGAAATATTATCTTTCGAAATGCAGTCAGATTAGTAAATAGTCGTTTCTACTAATGTAACTATAACTGTAAACAGAATTCAAATAAAAGTCCATGTCAGTAATTTTGAAATATGTAAAAAAAATATCGCGTAAACTATGATAATGGATAAAATATAAGGCTACATTTTCCGTGACGTCACAGATAGATGGGGCCTGTCGGTATGATCATATGATTAGGGCGGAAGTGTTGAGAGCGTGACAGTCGTGATGTAGTTAAACTCTTGCCACGTGCTAGTCGTGAACTATCTCGAGGGCGGTGAGGAAATACTTAAATCGGTCAGGAGAACAATTCTGAATTCTGGTGAAGCTACCGGGCGACACAATTTACTTTCTCAATTTCGCCTATTTTTCATTTCGTTTCTGGTACATTTCTCATCATGAGAATATATTATAACATTAAAAAGTACATACATAAAAATGATATTTTGTCATCTTGCTTCCGAGCAAGATTCGTCTAATAATTTAGGTCCTATTTATAGACAGGTACAGTTCAACTTTTTTATATTAGCGGGCCACACTTTATGAGAATTGGCCAGAATATTAGAATCTATCTTACTAATTAAGGAACTGTTCGTATACTGCATTATACTAATACTCATTCTTATTATAATTTTATCTTTTTTTTTACTATGCTCAAGAGAAGATCATTTTTAAGTTGATTGTGATTGAACAAATCATAAAAATTTCCAGATAAAAAATGAATTTTATTCTTCGATTGTTTATGGGTGGAATTCGACCCGAAGGGTTTAAATTTGACAGGACTAATATAGACTATTGCAAAATTGAAAAAAAAAAATGTTTACTGTAATTTTAATTCTCATTTTATGTAAAACAACTTTAAGTCGCAAAGCAAATTTGTATCAATTTTCACTCAAAAATTTATTTTTAGTAATATAAATAATTTCGCAAAGCATACTGTGATAAAATTTTGACAACAGAATCAGTTAAACAGACTAGTCTAATATTTTAATCTTGACATACTATAAAAAAGAAAAAGAACTCTATATCCGATATGAACAGGTTGTATCAGTAGTTTACTGAAGAATAACCTTTGTGTTGGAGATTGAACGTACAGAAGCTGTCATTGACCTTTCTTGATTCTTCCGCCACCACCTATCACTGCACCTTGTCTACATGGAGTAGGCGTACCTTAGAAGCTATTTTAAAACTGATTTATACGACTAAATTCTTTAACGGAATGCTGCTTCCAAAATTTATTCTCTATATTAATTAATGAAGAGATAGACAGTCCATTTATATCTTCATCCATACTAAAATAAGACTCCCCAAGGTTCTACCTCCTACATTGAGCATGAATAATTTATCCCAATAAATTTTATCATTTGAAGTATTTAGCCTTAAGATATATCGTCAGTGACATTTTTATAATAATTTCAGACGCATCAATTAATATCCTATTAATAACTTTCGTAGTTTTTTCCATTAAATTATAAATCACGCATTTAAATATAATTCTTTTAATATATATTTTTCTCTCTTTTTTTCGCTGTTTATTCGAAACGAAAGAAAAGTTTTTAGTATAATCGTGCCATCGTTAACGTCAAACAATTTGTTAAAAGGCACTCTCGGGTGAGTTTTAGAAAAATGTACTGCGATCACGTGACAGGACCTATTTAGATAAGAAATTGGTCGGATTGTTTCTTATCTAAATAACCTGAATACCTCGAAATCTCGTCAAATATTTTTATACCTTCAACAAGTTTGTTACGTACAACGTTTAACCGAAACCTATAAATCGACATTCTAGACGCCAAAAAAAGGAAAGAAAAAGCAAAAAGAAAGATTAAAATAAAGTACAACACTCTATTTTGTATTCGCAAAATATCAGAAAGTGATACAAATTATTACATATGACTATAGTTCGACACGTAAATTTATTTTTATCTCTGTTAAAGCAAATTTTATATATCCAGATGGGATAAATTTTAAAACGTCCATAAAGATCGCAACAACGTAAAGAAATATGAGGTTCTTTCACTTTTATGCTATAAATTCATTAGGATTGGTAGTTAAAGTAAACACGACTGAACGTTTCGGGTAACCTTTGACCTGAACTTTCTCACTAAATTTCACTTCCGACACTTTGTTTAAGAAAAGTGACGATAGACATCAGACAAACCCCGGGTGATGTCACGGATGAATCTTTTCCCCAGCTTCAACAACATATTTACTATCTGAATGAGACTGAAGCTACAAAAATTTTTTTAAATCCTAAACACATTTAAAACCAAGTAATCGTCTAAATTAATTTCATTACTATTATTAAACAACATAAAAATTTGTCTAAACTGATTTATTAATAAATAAAAAATTTTTTACTTCGGAGAAATTTCGAATTTAATTTTTTTTATATTAAAAAGTGGATTTTAAAAAATATTTTTATAATTAGGGAATTTATTTTCCAATCATGTGGAATCTTTCTATTTATAACACGAAGACTCATAATAAACTGGTTTTTCTTGTCTGATTTTTGACTAAATCATACCATGTTTATCTTAACCGAGAATTTTTTTTAACTAGAAAAATTTTTAAAGATCGATCACTTAAAACTAGATGCATTGCGAAGAATACTCAATCGTTTAATTCTTCATTTTGTACATAAATTTTATCTGTTTTTATCCGTTCTGTTTTTATGTGATTATCAAAGATTTATGACAATCAAAAACATTCAAAACCAGTCAATTCATATCGCTGTACATCACCGTTTTAAAAAATATTGATACAGTTGTGTAGTTATATCTGTTCTTTATATCATGATTTTGACCGAACTCTTAACCTTCCGTCCTAATTTTGAGTATGCATTTTATAAAAATAGTAAGCACAATATTGAAAAGTGCACAAAAATTTCAAATAATCGAAAACTTCGTAACTAATTAATCCTTAAATCTTTGTTCCATTTGTAAGCATCACTTTTAAAATTTCTCCATTTTACACTCAAACATTTATCTTTATTAACAAAGCGTAATTTAGTTTAAAAAAATATTTAAATTCGATTGTTTCTTAAGTGTTAACATCTTAGAGAATGTGTAAATCTCCAGAATGTCATTAATTTATAGCAGATTCTAAGAAATAACTTGTGTTGTGATCACTTTCTGATTATCAAATTTTTGGTTATATACAGGCTTTTATTTAAATATATATTATATTTAGCACGTGTTTCATACTAAAAATTTCAGTTTTGTGACTCACACAACCTAACCGGTTAGAACTGGTGACGTAAACTCATACGGTTGACACCGGGAGTTTCATTAAATAAATTCCTATTGTCATTACAATCTGCCATTATCGATCCCGATATTTACAAGATAAAAACGTTTTAATTTTAAGTAAAAATTCATTATGACATGTTAACGCATAATTTACTGGACATAACGTTCACGTGTGGCATTTTGGAGAATGTCAACGGACGAGATTCCTCCAATCTGATTAACATAATGCAAGATCGCCTATATCGAGCGACCTTATATTTATGGGCTATTTTTCCTCATGGGATAATTTAAGAACTATTTTAATTAATCTAAATGAATTAAATCTTGTTATAAAAGTTCTCTGAGTTTTTTTCCGTCTTATCAAGGTGGTAATTAAGGTAAGACAATGGGATGAGACGGTAGCTAAGTCTTGCCATTGTTCTTTTATGGGAATATCTGTCGGTAGAAATAAAACAACCTGAATATTGTTTCGTAGGAGAAGTATCATATAAGGAGAAACCATTTGTGATGGTCCGTTACGGTCCATAATCGAAGAAATTACAATTTTATATACCTGCACAAATATTACAAAATCAACAATTATATAAAAAAAGTTTTTCTTATGTTTTTAATGAATTCTTTAAATTTGATATTGTTGCTTGTTTAATGTGTGATTTACCAGTAAGAATATTCCCTTTATCTCACTCATGCATTGATTAGTGGAATGCACAGCAAACCAAATTCACTCACACCAGTACATATAAATAAAAAAATGGTATCTAGCTAATAACCCGAGTAACGTTTCAGGAAGGAACTCCATATCAGGCATAGCCTATAATATTTAAATATTTCTTTTAAATATTCTTCATCCTTAATTACTACTAGTAGTACCTTGGCAAAACAACAAGTACTTATCTTACAAAAAAACAAATTAGAGATAAAAAAACATTTAAATGTGCGGGAAAGAAGAACATGAGGTGAATGCACGTTTGGGACTGTCGCATAAATAGTACCCCTATATTCCCCCTCCGAGACCAATTATATTTGATAACATTCGATCTGAACAACGGAAAAAAACTATTGTATGCAGCTGCAGTTAATTGCAATTATTAATGGTAGTACACTCACACGTTTTGCTACTTCTCCTTATGCATAGTTAAGTGCTTGTATACATCCCAATATATATAAGCAAGATCTATACTGTGGAATAATATAAATATATACAGTATATATATAGATTATATATTTTAAATGTAATAATAAATATATTGGAATAGTAGTCAGAAATAAGTATAGACAAGCAACAGGACACTAAGAACCTTGAAGCATTCTTATCCACGTTTCGTCTTGAAAGTGATCCATCATTCTCCACCCCTCTCTACCACATAGTACCTCGCACAGACAAAACCAGCATTTGATGCAATGATATCACACTCAAATGCACCATCTGGGTTTGGAAACATTTCAGTGTTATTCGCTTTATAAATATCTAATTTTTTTTCTAATTTTACAGAAAATTGTTTTTCAGACCATAAGGGTTTTTAAAACTTGTTTTTAAATCAATATCCATTAACAATTTACCTAATTTTTAATATCAAAAATTAAAGTCAGAAAGTTAGAAAAAGGAAGAATCTTTTAAACGATATTTAATTCTTCACATCTGAAAAATTTCTACACTTGTTTTAGACAATATTTTTTTATTAAATCTTCTATAATAATAAAAATCTGAGCGAAAGTTTGAGCCTCTACTGCACTCGTTATAATTTAAAATTGTATTGTTCACATAAACTGAAAAGGAATTGTTTGTTCACAAGGAGGTTTTAAAAAAAATAAGAAATTCGTTATAAAGTAAAACATAATGTTATCCATTTTTTACATATTATGACAAATGTCAGCTTGTTACTAAACCTCTTGGCATTATTACGAACAATACATGAAAAATGAATATGTAAAGTTATGCATGAGTTCGTTGTCCTAATTGTCACGGTGCCCTGTTTTCATTTGTAAACTTACGATTAAATTATTGTATTTCTAATATTAAAAAAAAGAAACCATAAAATTGTAATTTAATGAAAGCAAAATGTTAGCATGTTCGAGGGGTTGTTGTAACGTGATACTCTTTCGTTTGCCGAAGAATTCTCTTTCTTGAGATAGTCTCTGAATTATGTTTGTGTTTTCAAACAGAAATAGTTTTGATCATTTGACAGATGTTTAATTCTTGATTTTATAGCTTTTGACAAAGACAAACTGTATTTTAAAAATTTACATATAAAAATTTTTAATGCTATACTTATGTAGTACAGTATTTTAAATATAAAACTAACTTACTTTATATTGAAAAACGATTCGCTTCAATAAAAAGTTACACTTTTAATAATTGTAAAATTTAACAGAAAATTAATATCGCTACCTGTATATTTCTCAATTATTATAGGATAGCTGTACACAAACTATTTTGTTTAATCTTATGAATTTATCTCACTAATCACGTTCACACAAAGTAGTAACGTATATCAATCAAAAACTTATTTAAAGAGATAAATTTTCCAAATTTTTATACATTTTTTATTCTTTGAATCGATACGATCTTTTTTTTTCGACTTTCTATTTTAGTGCTATTGTATCTCATACGTATATAGGAACAAGGCCAGATCTAGGAATCTGAGGGGGCCAGCTAATGATAAGGGTGGAGCCAAGTAATGACGAAACTTGCAAGAAATACAATTTTTAATGTTTTTAGAAGACACGCGTCTTTCTTAGATTTGGCCTTAACTGTGAATATTTTAGTATATAATATCGATTTTACAATTAATATATTTCACATTAAAGTATAAAATCTGTCATCACGTTTAAGATAGATTGAAACATTATAACTAAATATATTTTTGAATTAATATTATAAATGATGTTCTTTCGCAGCTGTCTCTGTTTCCGAATACAGTTTTAAAAATATAATACTCGTTCATTAGACTTACATACTGGATTATAAAATACTGGTTAATAATTAAGCGAAGCAAAACAGCTGCTAAAATTCTTTTTATTCTTGCACGTGTTATGCACTATATTCAGTTGTTAGAGATATACTTCTCTCGGATTAAACTTAGTCAATATGGTCTAAACTAAACTACTGTGTTTTCCCAATTTTATTCTGGCTCGAACCATAACCCATCGGTGCCTCCTTTAATAAATGAAGTTCAATCTCAGTAAACGGAGTAAGACCTGATAAACTTTGATGATTATCTAGATACGTCAAGTAACGATAGTTACGTCAAATAAAGAAAAAAGGTCTGTACTGTATATTAAAGGTGAATACTTACCTCGACCGTATCCGTGCGTATGCTTGGCAAAACTGTTGACGACGGCATCGACAGCTTCTTTCAAAATAGTCTTTGCTCGAGCATCGGATGCAGAATCAGACATAGTAATGCGTCTAGCCGGTGGTGCAGGCAATGCCTTAGGCTTGGTACGCATATGTGTACGTTCCATGATGAACATCTATGAAACAACGACTTGTACCCCAAAAAGGGTTGGACGATCCTCTACTTGTCACTGTCACACACACAAACACCAATTTTGGGGACGTTAAATCCGACGCGGAGTGAAGAGAGAAAGTGGCAGTGGCTTTCTGATTAATTCCAATCGAGCAGCAAAACTCGTAAGTACTTACCTGTCACAGCTCACCGGCATTGCAAACACATGGGCTGTTTGTTATTGTCTGATACAGTTTCGCCCCCACACACCTCCGTGCCCGTCCGCTAGGTGGTGCTAGTGGTGCGAGTGAAGTAC
>WUQG02114688.1:0-25147 GCA_011317285.2 Androctonus mauritanicus | reverse complement strand
TCAGTGATATGGCCATGACGTTTTCTAAAGATTGGCATGCTTATTAACATTAACAGCTCAAATATGGGTCTGTGGCGAGATATAAGCATCACAATGACATCTGGAGAAAGTATATGAATCTACTTAAAATTATATAAAATTTTAAGAATGATATACACCAATCATAATTTTAAAGGTCTCCAAACTACGGTCCAGCCATATGATTTTATCCGGGCCGCCAATTAGATCATCTCTTTTTTGGGACAACCTATCTTCGCCAAGAAACTTTTTTCCGAATGAAATTTATCAAGTCAAAATAAAGGGTAAATTTATCTGATGAACATTTGAAATCACTATTTGTAAGTAACGCTTCAAAATTTGAACCTAAGTTTAATAAGATTTAAAAAAACAGTTTTTTTATAACTATTAATGTGAATGATATAATTTATGATAAAAATATGCTGAGTTCTCGTTGTCGTTAATATACGATAATTTAATCTCATATACTCTGTAATCATATTTTATCTGCTTTCAACAAAACTCATATCTAGTTTTTTTCCCTACGGCCCGCTGCAGTGTGCTGAAGTAACCAATGTGGCCCGGCGGCCGGATGACCGAGTGGTAACGCTGTCAGTGTGCCACGCAGGAGGACCCGGGTCTAGTAACTCCTGAAAAGTTTTTCGGGGTGCTGGGCCCGGCCTGACGATCCCAGTCCTTCTCCATCCGGCCTCCTTCCACGGGTGTGGGCCTCGTCCCTTAGTAATCTTCCTGATTGGAAAGGGGCATAAAATATGCAAAAAAAAAAAAAAAAACAATGTGGCTCTCACAGCGAAAACTTTCGAGACCTCTGGTGTATGTCAATAAGTCCAGAGGGTCTTTCTGATCGAGTTCAGATTAAATAACCCTGAATGTTTATTAATCATAGCATGCTGAACAATTGATAAATATGTAAATCTTAGAGGGAAAATATTTTTTTTTAACAAAAATAGAAAAAAACATTAGTCGGCATTTAAGATTCATATTTTCGTATACGCGCTAATTGTTACATTAGTAAAATAAATGCAAAAATCATCATAATATTTTCTGCTAATATATTTTTAGGGAAATATATTAGCAGAAAATATATCAATAGGAATATTTATCGTATATTGATACAAGTATTGTATAAGTCATGGTAAAAGTGATTAATCGGGTGATCATGCATAATCACCGGTTATCATGTATAATCACCACCAACGATTTCGATAAAAAGTGAATTTTTCCATATATTACGAATTTATCACATTTACCGGTGATTATACATAATCGCTGGTTCGTAGTGGTAAATATAAATTTTATTTAAATTCACTGGACATTATGCTTAATCGCCAGACGCCAGTCTAGAATTGTAAATTTGATTAATAATGCACTCTCGTCGAATAATGAAGTACTTCATTGAATTCATCTTCATTTATGTAATAACTTCGGCTTTAAGCGATCAAAGAAAAAATCTTATTCGGTTGAAGAAATAATTGCAAATGAAAGTGCGGAAATTAGAATTGACCACGGATAAAGATGTCTAAAACTTTAGTACGATAGGCCCGATATTTTTGTATATGATAGAAAATAGATTATATGTCTTATTGAAATCAAAATCAGAAATCAAGATTTGTTAACAGTTGAGAATGAAAAAATTAGGAGGAAATATGAATTAATGGCAAAATGAACAGAGCATGATGCCAAGTAAAGATAACCCTTTGTGATGACTTGGGATAGTATTGCAACAACTAAACCACAAAAATCATATCCGAGCTATCGATTTGTTCCTAAAACCTAGAAGCATACATCCAGACTCGTACCCTCAAAACGACTTTGGAAATCATCATTGAAGAGAGATGCGGATTTGGTCAGAAAGTTGTTGAAGACGACGTTAAGAACGTAAACATTAGATCAGTGGTTCTCAAACTTTTTGAGCCTAGCGCCTCCTTGGGTGAATGCGATTGTTCTGAGTGCCCCCCTTCGTCATAACCGAATCCACAAAGTCACAAGGTCGAATGTAAAATCGGCAGTAAAAGTGAGAAATTTATCAAATTTGCCAAGATGATTGGTGATTATATATAAATATATATTAACCAGCAATTATGCATAATCACCAATTAATCACTTTTACCGTAACATATATATATATTATGCATATACACAAACACCATTAAGATTCCTATATATATATAATTTAATATATATATATATCTTAGCTAAAATTTTCATAAATTTAGTTCATTGTGAAACAAATACAAAATTCGCTTAAATTAGAATAAATAACATTTTAATGGCAAACAAATACACTTAACGATATCAACGTTTGGAAAATTGCTAGTAAATAGTTCCTTATCGAAAATAATTACATCGCTTGTGTTTCTGTAGATATTTATGCATATAGTGTTATAGACAGTGGTGTTTATTATGGTCTTCAATAACTGTCAACTATTAGATAATATTCTTTATTCGGGAAAATGTTTTTTTTTTTTTTTTAATATATTCAATGCTGTGAAGAAAATTTCAATAAAAAAAAATCAATCATTCATACACATTCTATAATTAAATTTTTTATACTAAAGTAATGCAAAACAGGAAAAGCAAACACACAAAAACAAATACATCAAAGTTTATTACAGTAGAAATACAGTGTTGATTGTATAAAAATAAGTTTAAAGAATAATATAGAGAATAAGTGAATTACAAAAATGTTCAATTTAAAAATTTGTTAGAAAAAGCGTTTCTTTTTTTTTAATACTGAAGATAATTATAAAGGACTCATCATATAAAATCCCTTTTAGATCATTTAGTATACATAAGCACAAAAAATATGTTTTTCTACTCCCTTTGTACAGTTTCAAAATACAAGAATTTGCTTCAAAACTGAAGCAAAACTTAAGTTAGTACAATTATTTTCTTCAATATTTTCATATAGAAATAACAAGCAGTTGGCACACTAAGTCAATCACTATAGTCTGGGCCTTAAGCCACAACCTGTATATTTTGCATGGTAAAACAAATTGAAATGGTTAGTATAATTATTTTTTTTCTGCATCAAAGTGTATAATATAACAAATAATCCAAGCAAATAAGTTATAGATTTTTAAAATTGATATAAATTTGCTAATCATAATCTAAGCACTAGTTCATTGGGAGCACTCAGAATATGATATTTAAATAAAAATACATTTTTGTTTGAAAGTTATTTTGGACATTGCACAGCTTCTAGATGTTCATTAAATCACATTTTGAATTGTAAAGTTTCCTCATTGTAGCAAATCTTGTAAAAAACTTTTTACAAAAATCCTAATCCTACATTTGGCAACGCTAAATTAAATCATGTTCATACATGATTTATATAATTTTGAGTCTACATTATTTGAATTGGGAATGTTAGCAGTTGCTTTGCAACTCAATTTAAGCAGAGAATGTTGTATCCGTTCACTAAACTCTCCTCTTAATTATGAACTAGAGGTAAAAACATCACCATTTCTTATAAAATTGTTAACTGGAAGTCATATGGATCAGGCTTGGCTATCATCATCTAAAATTTCATCTGGCAGTGATGTGATTGATCCATCATCTCCACTGGCACTGCTAGGAATTGAACCTCTTTTAGTACCCAGATACCGACTGGTCGGAAGGGTACCAGGTGAACCTGTGCCTCTTCTGTAAATAAAAAAAAAATTATTTCTAGTGATGAAAATATCTTTAAATATCTTACTATCTTATCTTAGAAAAAAGGTGAATTAATATACTTTTTGATTAAAATAGGTATTTTAATTCTATTATTATTCTAGTTTTACAATTATTTCTAAATTTACCATCTATAATATATTCCGAATTACAAATTAAAATGAAATTTATATTTCAGATAAATCAAAATATTGATAAATATCATTTAAACCCTTAGCTATCAATGTATTAAGCAACACTGATAGTCATATCACAATTCATTTTTACTGAAGTGAATATGACATTTACAACAAATTTCAGTTTTAAAAGTTAATTAATAAAAAATATTTTATATAAAAATGCTACCTATAATAAAATGTATTTATATGAAAAATAGAAAATTTTAGTCCTTAGAAAATAAAAAATTGAGAATAAATAAACAACAATATGAAATTCTAACAAAGTAATACTCCAATTGGTATGAATATTTGTTGTTTTGCATTATTATTAGCCATTTTCTAAATAACTTTCATCCAATAAAATTACAAAATCATCAATTAAATCCCAAGATATTAAACATTTCAACAGTAGATGGTTGTTTACTAATAGTTTCTCTCTATTAGATTAGTGCATACATATTGCAATGATCAAGACAAGTTAATCGCACACACAAAAATATTTTCTTGTGATCATATTTAAAAGTGGGAAATAACTATATCCACAATTCCTTAAATTTCTGTTAAATTATTAATTTATTATATTTATTGAACTATTCTATTCAGAATAAATTAGAAAAAAAAAAACATCAAAATATTATGATATCAGTAAAGTGATCACAGTTTACTAATCCAAATCAGTGAATCTTATTTTTTAGATAATTAAAAAAATTTATCATCATCAAATATAAAAATTTCATATTTACACATTAATATGATAAAATTTATTTTTATCTATAAAAATAAATTTAGTTTGATTATGTCACTAAATTTCACATGGAATATACTTGACAATAGCTACTTTAAGGAGCATTCATGATTGAACCATATATTCATGACTGAAACCAAATTATTCAACTTTCTGGATAATAGGTCAGCAGAGCTTTGAACTCTTCGGAAAAATATGGTGTAGAATCTGAACTGGACTGATTTTCATTCAGTTAGCAAAGAAATACTTTATCATGATGTCAGTTAGCAACTATTACATTAAGAAAAAGATCAGTGCAGACTGCAGACAGGTTGCCTGCATTCATCATACTCTCATACCCATGGCTGCAAAAATAATCATATAAAATTATTTCTTTAATCCCTTATTGAAACCATTTCTGCATTCTACTATGAATAACTTAACTCTCCTATATGGTTCTCTAATACTGAACTTTTTGAATATACCAAGGATGATCAAAGTTGAATCACCTACTGAGAAGAGAAAATGAGGAGAGGAAGAAAAAAAAAAAAAAGACTATTTGGATAATTTTTATCAGCTGAAATGCTTATGGTATGATCTAAAGTAATGTTTCCCAACCGGATCCAAAAAAGCTTTGAGGGGTCCACAAGAAAAATGTGTTTCAGTTTTACCAATTAAAATTTTCAAACTTTTTGATTTACATTTTTATATCGAAATTGTTTAATTATTAGCTTTTACTAACCGACAAATAAGCATTTCATTTAAGAATATTATATATGCATATGTAGGGTCCACATGTATAAAGTTAGGATTTGGCTGGATGTCCCTTTTTCAGTTGAACTATTATACCAAATTCTATAAATAGAGTATCTTTAGAAAAAGTCTAATTTTTGGTTGTCTGCAACAGCCAAAATTATTTGTTATTAATAATTTAAAAAATTAAAGAATAAAAATTGCATTGAAATTGTAGTTCCCCTAAACAGACATCATCTGTAATGTAATGGTATCCATACAGATGGCACTGTAATGTAATAATGGATGCCATTATGGATTCCCTCTTGAATTCTTAAACAAGTTTGGGGGTATTTTTCATCATTATATACAGTATAAGATTAAATTTCAAGATTATATTCCACTCATTTATATGAGTAAATAATTTCTAGTATAAGTAATTTGGGACTAAAAATTATTCCATAGAAAATAGAAAAATGTTAAACTGGATATATTTTTTTTATAGGATATAATTTTTACAAAAATGTAGAAATTACATCCTATAAAAATAATAAAAATATTAACTCTCATATTTATCAATTTTTAAAGGCTCAAGACATTTCAAATTAAATTTGGTGCATGTATTCAATCATTTCAAAAACATTTTCATTTATATGAATTTGTTTTAAATTGTTAGTTGTTTGATATAAAATCAGAATTCTGATCAGCTGTTATTATTATTATATTTATAAGATTTATTTATTTTCCTTAAACAATTGTTCTATAATATTATAGAAGATAGTTTATATTATACACTATTATTAGTTATTATAATATTCTGATATATTAAGCATAAATTTTCATATAATATGTATTCTACATCATTTACATAATGCAGTTATATATCATATTTACTTGCATAATTCAGACTTTTTTACCATAATTTTGTAACTTAAAGAAGCATGCACAATTTAAGGAAGGATTACTACACACACGCACACACACGCACACGCACACGCACGCACGCACACACACGCTTAGAAAACGTTTAGAACCTTCCTATTTTGATTACATAATTTTTAAGAGCTATATCACCTCAGTTAATTAGGTAAAGGCATGATTTTGAGGGATGATTGATATCATAAACATCCATTCACATCCTCAGATATACTCCAATGTTAAAGACATCAAACTGCATCATTGGAACTGTCAAATTGTTTACATAAAATATCAAAAATCAGATCACAACATGGCAGTCTAGAAAAATAGATTTATTTAAAATTCTAATAAAATTAATGATTTTTGTACAGATTATTGATGTTTGATTTATTTTAATTTTATATGCCTGGTTTAAGCATTTTCATTTTGAAGTAGAAAGTTAATAGAAGCAATGTAGAAAAACTTTTAATTAAAGGAAATCCTAATGATATGCATATTATTACAATTCAACATGGTAGCAAAGATCTTCAAATATCAATATAATAGTTGTTGCTAATTCATGGAACAAATTTTACAAAATATAAAAAATACACATTTTTTAAAATTAAGGGAAAAATTCAAGTATGCAAAATACATGGTGGTGTGAATTATGCAAATAAATATAACAAAAAAATTAGGTTTTAAAAATATTTGATTTTTTATAAAGAAAACAGTATCTAACCTCATTTTATTTTTTAAGTTAGATAATTCACGAGTGACAGATTCATGTGATTCCATTAAGTCTTCTAAATCACGTTGTGCTTTACGTTTCTGTGCTTTCTCTCTGGAGCATTCCTCTTCTGCTTCATCCAATTGTCGTTTTAGACCTTTAACACGACTATTGACTTTCTCAACCTATATGGAATTAAAAATATTTTTAATTGTTCCTATTATTACAAAAATTAACTTTGGCAAAAATAATAAATTTTTATAAGATTAGAATTTCAATTTATTTATGTAAATTCTTATAAATATCAGATGTGATTCGTTGGATAATGCAAATAAGCATTATCCAATGAATCATATCTGATAATTATGAGAATTTACATAAATCTGAAAATGATAATATACACAATGTATATTCTCAATAGTTGAGATTTCAACTGAATGAAATTTGAATTAATATGAGTTGGTTTTGTTATTGCAAAAATAACTCACTTCTGTAAAACAGAATTTAGTTGTAATATATCAGTGCATGCATTTATGACTTTAGATATCTGTCTTATTAGAGCTACACAAAAAATAAAAAGAATAAGCAACATCAAATAATGTTTGGCTTCTGAAAAGATTCAATGATTCTGTAGCTAGAAGTAATTACATATTCAAATGAAACCTGCCTTAAAAAAATTTCTTCTGTTAATATTTATTTGTTGCACTGCCGCATGCAGTCTTGGCATTTCTTGTGTAATTTTCCAACATCATCATATATGAAAAATGAAAAATCATATTCAATATTATGTAATGTGATATGATCATAATTATATATTTGTGATTCTATTCATTATTACATAATACTATCATGTCATATTATGCTGCATGTTGGATAATATTGCATAGCCTACGATATATAATATGACATTCTATAAACCTATCTCAATTATTATCCTAAAATTTTAAATCTTCTATGAATTCAGCAACAACCAAATTCAAATAAAAATCTGAAGGATTAAACATTTTCATCATGACCCCCAAACTGCTCTTAGTCATTCTGAATATTCTATCAAATACTATATAATAAAACAAGCTCTATATAGCAAGTACATATTTGGTCTTACTAAAGACCAAATATGTACTTGCTATATAGAGCTTGTTTTATTATAGTGTTAATAAAAGCAAGAGAATTAAGTGTTTTTATATTCTATCAAATTTTTTAAAAATTATGGATGCCATAGCCAAACAAGCATTATCTATTATTATAAAATAGATTTATGATTTATTTATAGTAAATACTATATATACATACTCTAATTGAATATGATTTACAGATAATTCTCAGTTTACAAGTTTTTGGATTTATTTATTTTTTCAAATATGAAGTATTAAAATAATAAATAAATAAATAAATAAATAAATAAATAAATATGAATATTAATTGTAATAAATAAATTCTCTAAATTCATAAAAAAAGCATTAAAACCCACATACATAGCTATACAATACAGTACAATTGATTTGTAGCAAAATCTCTATCATTCATTTCAAAATTAGAAAATTCAAATAAGCAGTCAAGAAATGATAGTAACATGTCCTCTGGTTTTATCAGCATATTATATAAATAAATTCTATTCCTTAATTGTGCCTAAGATAGTACATCTGAATTAAAGCTCATCTACTTATATGTCAATAATAATGAAGAATAAAAATTCTTTAACATTAATATGCCAAATAATCTATTATAATAACCTGCTTGATTTTTAAAAGATATTTTCATTTAGCTTTTAAATAATTGTTTAAATCATGTTATTGATTTTGATGATCTTTAATTCTATTGTGGTCAAATTACATTACTGAGAACAGTTTAACATTAGGTCTATGAGAAATTAATTTTTGGTTTTACAAGTTCTTACTTAATGAGCTTGCACCAGGAACAAGTTAGCTTGTAATGTAAGATCTATCTATATTTCAAATGTTTTTGAGTATGCAGTATTCCATGTACATGGATGTTATTATTGTTGTTTTGTTGGAGTTTATGGCATAAGGACCTCCTGGGCCATGCTGCACCAAACACAAGGTTATATGGTTTCATATTACACTGAAGTCTATAATTCAAGGCAAATTTACCTTGAATTATTTTTATATATGCACAAACAAACAAAATTTATTTAAATAGTAGTATAATATACATATATCTTACTTAAACAAAGTAATTTATAATCAAAAAATATCTACCTGTTCTTTATATTGATCAGCATGTCTTCTTTCATCTTCTAATTGCATAAGTACTTCTTTTAATCTCTTCTCTAGTTTTCGACCTGCTTTGGCTGTTGCTAATCTCTCCCTGAAAAAATGACAAACTTAATTCATTAAATCTGATTATATTTATCATACTTCAACGATTATACATACATCAAGGAGATTTAAAATATTTTTATTATCACCTAATAACATAATTGGATTTAACAGAAAAATTTTTATTGTCTGTAGTGATCATTAAAGAATATATTTAAATATATAATTACAGTTTTTTTAAAATAATTTTCAGTAGCTTTTTAGATTGATATTGGAACAAAATCATAATTTTAAATAAAATATTCAATTTTTTTTCCTTATATATATTAAAATCTAAAAAATTCTTCTGAAAATAAATTTACAGATTAATTACTAATCTCAGATTTGTTATTAAAAAAAAAAACAGTGAGAAAATTTTATTGTGATTATGTTCAATTTCAAATTAATATAACGTTGTAAAGAGAAATTCTTTATCTATAGCAATTCAATTTTGACTTATTTAAATTTACTGGCATCATTTATAAGAACTTTGAAAATAATAATTATTGTTTCCCTTCTACAACTGTCAAATTTTTTAGTTACTGTTTGATTATAATAGTGAATAATGGTCTATAAAATAATCATTAAAATCAATGAATTTTCTAATGTAATTTTTCCTATATATGTTTTGTACCATAGAACAGCATGTATCTGCTATATATATTAACCCTATATTTTGTATCACTGATTCAAAATATTAATTGGTTATGATGATGATTTAGAAACTATTCTCAATCTTTTTCTCCTTAAAGATGTCTTCTGAAAGGTTCTTCTACATCTGTAGCCTCTCTCTCTCTTATACTCATTAGTTTGATCTTTTTTACATATGGGACCTCAAAAACATAGGTTTTAACATATCAAATATCCCATGTTATACAGAGTGATTTATTGTTATTTGTAATCAATCAATTTTTACCTAAACAATTTACTTATAATGCAAAATCTGTATTTATGAAATTAGTAGTAAAGAAGAGAAAAAGAATTATTCTATTAATTATAAAAATTTAAACTTTGTTATGTTAGAACTTTGTATCTAATAAAATTCCTAAGAAATTTAAATAAATAATTTTTTATAAAAACATACTAAATAAAATTTTTATTATACTATTAAGATATGATTAAATCTATTTCATATAATATTTCCTTATTCTGCTTGTTAATTTTTAAATAAATTTCTTTCTTCAAAAAATAAATTTAATATTAGCAAAATCAGTTTGAATTAGTAAACTTATAAGATTTTGTGTTTTTTCAATTAAGCTCTCATTAGTAGTTACATATAATTAAGACCTATAATAATATGATCTCTAATATAAGATCTTTAATATAATACAGTTTTGTGAAAAAAAATAATACAGTTTTCTAAAATTTCAATGTTATTTTAGAAGTAAAAATTAATCACAAACATTTTTAATTTGCATTTTCTTTGTTGGTTTTATTCTTTCTTTAATATTGATTTTAATTCATTTCTCTATGTTATGATACTCCAGATTAATTATTTTACCAATATTTACATTAACTAGTGTAACATATGCATTGCTATTCTAACTTTAAACATAACAGTATCCAAAAAAATTTAAGTGAAATGCTAACAATTTTCAATAAATAGTTATTATTTTTTTTAATATTGAAATTAATGGGAATTGAATTCTAAAAAAATTTTCTTTTAATAACATTTGCACTTTATTTATGTTTTTATAAAATACCTGCATTTTTATTTTTTATTATAAAATGCATTATCTTTATAAGTTTTTCTAATAATTAAATATTGGAAATATCTCTTACTTTGCTTCAATATCCATTTGTTCTTCTAATTGTGCTATCTTTGCTTCCAAAGCAGCAATTGCAGTTTTTGTTTTTAAACGTTGTGATGTTTCTAATTCTTGAAGCTTTATTCTCAATTCTTTGTTCTGAAATGAAATGTATAATATTTTTACATAATATAATATTTATTTATATATATATATATATATTTATTTATTTATTTATAAGAAAAAAATATATTAAAAATATTAAATTTTTAATATTTTTTTCTTATAATCTTTACATATTGTTTAAGTGATCATAGAAAGTATAAATTCTTCAAAAATTCCTTATATATATTAATATAATTTCCTATACATATTATTCATAAACAATAATTCTCTTTGCCAGAATTGATTTAATTGGCTTATAAAATATTCAAGTTATAATTTATTGTTATATGTAGGATTATACTATTCAAATATTGGCTAGCCAATGCCATTATCAGCATGTGATTAAAAGAATTAGATCAGAAATATTTCTAATTTGCTGGGACTATCACTTAGATTCTAAAATTTAAATTTAAAATATTTCCTCAAAAGATAATCTTTAAACACTTGGCATATTATCTACTGAAGCACAAGTTACAGATTCTTCAAATATTTTTCGCATTGATATTCATCCACAAATTGATTAATTTATAAAATATTACATAAATTTTTTTTCTTGTATATATTTTGTTTTTCAATGCTATTTTCATAGATAAACAATAACTAAATATCAATATAACTATCAATTTTCAATTAAAATGAGAATTGGATTTTGTAAAGATGCCTATATTTTTGACATAAGAATTTGATAAACACTAAACTGAATAGTTATCAAAACTGATGTTTTTCAGACCAAATAAAAGTAAAACTAATAAACTGAATAAATTAAAAATTATAATAGAAATTGCAGAGAACATTAAAAAATGTATAGTGTGAATTTGAACCCAATTTTTAAGTATTCATTATAAAAATTAAAGAAATTATCAAACTTTAATAAACGTATATAATATGAATAATAATAAATAGAGAGTCAAAATATGTTTTTAACAAATAATCAATAAAATAATCTTTCATTTCCAAATACTTAATATCTGTTAAATCAGACTACATGAGAATTTTGTTGTCAAATCTGTGTGTGTATAGGGGCAGTAAGCCAATTAAGAGATCATCATAAGTTAATCAGAGTACAGATAGGATTATATAAGATAGTCCTGGAACTTTTTGATCTATTTTTAAAAATATCAAAAATTCAAAATTTGAATAAAAAGTATATATAATTTAAAACACCTGCACAATTTGAAAATTTTCCCATTAGACAGAAAAAGGGGGCCAGTTGTTTTGCTATACATGCCAAAAGAATAACATTAGTTTTTACATATCACATTATAAACATTTCAGTATTTGAGCAAAGAGCTGCAATTAAATTTTGCTTTTTATTGCAAAAACACCTGTGGAGACTTAACATGCTTTGTGAAGGTATGAACCAAACTTTAAAATTAAGTTTTTCATGAAGTCATAAATTTGAATAATACAAGCAATTTAAATATGGATACACAAGCATCAATATTTACTACCAATCTGGTTAGCCATTTGGTTGGAATTATTCATTATAAATTTATCTCTGAAAAGCAACCCCTAAGCCAGATAACTTACACTCAGAAAAAAATTACTAAATTTAGAGACTTGTGTATAAGGAGCATTTGCATAACAGAAGACAAAAATTTTAAATATTTATAGTTAAAAAAGCATAACTGCACTGATACTTGAAAAAATTATTATACAGGCTGAATCAACTATTTTCCAAATATAATAATAGTAAATAAAACTTGCACATTTAAAATTATTTATAAATTTTTTTAATGAAAATTTACAAATTATGTAATACTAAGATTGAGATTTTACAAAATCCAATTTCATTTATCATTAATCTGTTACTAAAAGTATCAAAATCATTCTATTTACCTGTCTTTCTAAAAGCATTCTTCCATTCTCTAATTTCTGTGACTGTGATCTTTCACTTGCTAAATCAGTTGTTAATTGTTCAATCTGAAACAAAAAAATTTAAAAATTATTTCTTCTAACTTAAATACTTATAACTGATTTTTTTAAAATATAACAAATGAATTAATAGCTTTCCTATTCTTTGGTTTAATTCAAACAAATTTGGTGAGAACAAAATATATCCTATGTGACTTTACTTATATTTATTTACTTTCAGCATACAATCTTTAAAACTATAATTATATTGTTTATAAAAATTAGAATTATTTAAAGAAATCTTATTAGTGATTCATATTTGAAATAGTAGTAATATTTAACAATTTCTCATTTCAAGTCTTTCCATTATGTATTATTGTGCAGTTACATTTTCAATAAATAAACTATTTTAATATTAATATTTGTGAAATTGTAATATCTTCATTTCATATATAGATGCACTTGGTTGTCAATTTAATTCTTATAAAATCAAAAATATATACTAAAAAATTGGTCCATATGATATCTGTGTGTTGAATGATTATTCTTGCATATATTCAGTGATTATTACCTTTGGTAAGAAACTATACATGATAATTTAACATTTTACAATATGACAAATATTATTCTGAAAATAAAGACGATTCTGAAAATTCATCCTCTAGAAAATATGGTATAGCCATAGAAATCTATATAAACAATAATTAAAAATTGTTTATAAATTTGCAAAATATTACAATTTCAAATTGTATTTCATATAAAGAAACTCAAATGTATCAGAAAATACATCATAGATTTATATAATACTAATATATTAGAACCATAAACAAGATTATAATTTTAGGTCATCGTATAATTCTTTTTATTGTTAACTGTTTTTTTTTTTAATTCTGTCTTATATTCAGACTAATATTGATTTTATTCTATATTTATAATTAAATCTTCATAATTTTCTTCCATATTTGTTACAGAAAACAAAAGAAAAATAGGGAAATTATGCAAAAAAAGTATACTATAAATGATTCATTAGAATTAGTATAACAGATTTTCTGATTAATGATATTAATGCAAAAACAAGGGGCATGTTTTCATAATAAAAACTGAACAAAAATCAGTTTACAATTGAGCAAATATAACTTATTATATATAAGAGAGCTTAAAAATTTTATGAAATTTCTGCCTTTGAAAAAAATGAAAATCATTTTAAAAAGCTCTGAATAATTCTTTAATAATTCTATTCTTTTAAAAACATTAGAAAAGTTGTCCCATATATAAATTAAGGAATTCCTTAAAAGAAAAAAAGAAATTAAGAATATATTTATTTAGATTATTATTTGGATTTATTTTTTATTTAGAAATTAAAGAATTCCTTATTAAAGTAAGGAATAATTGTGAAACATTAAAAAAAAAATCTATGAAATCAAATGAAAAAACAAGTCTTGTTTTAGCACATGCAAAAACAATATCTAAAAACTCCAAATCATTCAATAATAATACAATAGTATAGGATTGGATTATCCTAAAGATATTTTGTATAATTTTTGCTATTGTGTTTTTCATAATTATAATGTCCTTTCATAAATTTCTTCAAATATTCAAAGTCTTGCATGTTTGAAGAGAATTCAAATTACATTGTGTTAATATGTAGATTTTATATTTTAAAATATAGTATACTCCCCATTACCTGTAGTAGTTGGGAAATTAACTTGGATAATCAATTCTCCACATAAATTAGAAAAAATAATAGAATATTGAAATTATGGAGAATAAGCATTTAATATTAAAAAATAAAAATTGCATATATACATACAAATTTTCTATAATTTATTGAAAAAAGAAACAAGGTCTATTTGAAGCAAGGAATTATTGCAATATTTATAATTTTTATTTGTTCTAATTTTTATTGTCAATTTACTTAAGATATAATTAAGAAATTAATCTGAGGAATTTAAAAATCTTTCAGATAGTGCATCTAAGACAAGAGATTGATAATTAACCACTTAAAGTTGCAGATTACCCATAGTTAATTCACAACCTAGATAAATCTGGAGTCTACTGTAACTTTAAAACATTGCATATAAATTCATTATTAATTTATAAATATACTTAATTTTTTTTTTTATATTAATTTGTTTGTTACCTGATTCTGTGCTTTCCTAGTTTTATCCATAAGAATTTCTGAATTACTTTGTTCTTCTTCTAATTCTTCTTCCAACTGATGAATTTTAGCTTCTAAACGCCTCTTTTCTTCTTGCATAAGGGAACTAAAATAATAATCTCAATGAATACTAAGAAACATGGACAATTATTACTTATAACAAATATACCTCTTTGATGTATGATTATTAATTTCTTCTTGTAATTCATCTCTTTCTGATTCTGCAGAACGACGTGATCTCTCTGAATTTGACAAATCATCTTGTAATTGAATAATATCAGCTTCTTGTGATTTTAATTTTTTTTCCAAATCTTTACATTGAGCAGCTAATTCATCTTTTAATAACCGCAATTCTTCAATATCACGCTGATAATCTTTCATTTGACTCTAAATAAGCATTAGATATTCTTTTATATATTTTATAAATTATAAAATTTATTTTGAAAATGGTCATTACTACCTGCAATTTCTTCAACTGTCTCACTGCATCTTCTTTTAATTTACTTGCAATTTCCAATTGTTGTTCAAGTTCCTTGAAATCGCCTTCCAATTTTTTTCGTGAACTAATTGCAGCTGCTCTCTGCTTACGTTCATCTTCTAATTCAGCTTCAAGATCTCTTAACTAAAAATATTTTAACATTTAATTATTTTAAGATTTTATCTATAACTTTGTAATGATTAAATCTGATTACTAAGATAAAAAAAGATCAGTTATAATATGTAAAATAATTTTATGAAATTTAACTTACTTGTTTAAGAAGTGCTCTGCGTTTTTCTTCAGCTTGCTCATCTTTAGCTTGTAAATCTCTTTCAAACTGAGCTTTCATTGCTTGCATATTAACTTCTAAACGTAATTTAGCATCTTCAGTTAACTGAAGTTCATCTTCTAATTCTTCAATTTGTGTTTTCTGTTCAGCTAATTGACTTTCTAGTGCCCGTTTACTCTTCTCTAACTCATGAACCTATAAAATATTGCAGTATTTTAGAATCCGATACTGATATAAAAATATTTTAACATCCATTTTTAAAATCCTATACTGATATTTTAAAATTCAAGATTAAATTAGTAATTACATTACTAGCTTAAGTATTTTGCTTTTTTTCATAAAATTCAGTAGTCATGGCTAGTAGTTTCATTTTTGAAAAGGAATCCCAGGATTCATAATTAATAAATGGAAGAAATCTGGACATTTGATTTAATAATTATAAATTATCATAATCCCTATCTTTCATATAATTTCCTCCATTTTCAATATATTTTTAATACTCCAACACAAACATAAAATTAGTCAAAGTTTATTGCAAATCTAGTATTAAAATACTATATTAGTCAATAAGATAGCTTTTACATTCAAACTTCTGAAACAATAGTTAATTATCATTTAGTTCTCTAAAATTCTGCCATTTTATAACATATGTTAAGCACAATGTTGATTTTTGATGTATTATCCACTATATCATTACATTTTTTACATATTATAAAATGCAATTTTTACTTAGAATTGATATTTATAAAGACCATATTATTAAATATCTATATAAAAAATGTTCTGGTTGATATCAAGCATGTTATAAGTAAAAAGTAGCATAATATTTAAATTTGATTTATCAATGTTAAAGTCATACATAGCTCAAAGCTCTAGCTAATTATATTTTATATAATAAATATTGCAATTTTTTTTATTTTTGCATAAATAAATTACAATAAACTAACAAAAATATGATAAATTGACAGATTGCAATAGTGGGAATCCCTATATTTGATGAAGACTTGACAATCCCAATATTTTTGATCAAATTTAGGTAATATTTCTATATCATATAATAATTCAATAAATAATAACTTTTAAACTTAATGTATATAAAATGTTTTATAACAAAAATATGAAAAAAGTAAAGGTTTTTAAATGTAAATAATAATAATGCCTGTAATATGTTGGCCGAACTGGCCATATGGAAATGCTTCAATTTTCCACCCTAGAAAACTTATGTTCAATTTTCGGGTCCCATCCCTTGAAAAATTTATTTATGAGGTGGATTCCTGGGCTTGCATTAATCCCAATCCTCCACAATCTGGCTGACCTTATACATCTTATAGTAGTCTGTTTTAACCTGCTACTTATTACTCTGAATAAAAAGTGATGCCATCTATTGACAGAAAAAAATAATCTAATATAATGAATAAACAAAAATATTTATATGATGTGATAAATATTATAAAATAATACAAGGATCTTGAAATTTCAGGATTAAAAGTTGCTTAATCCCAGAATTGATATTGTTTAAAAAACATCTGGGATCCTGAATTGAAACTACTATTCATGGCATTAGGCAGAAAACAATTTTATAAATCAAAAATATTTTTGGAGTTGTGTAAAATATTTTTGTTTTAATACTTATATATGATATAATTTAGTAAAACATTTAATCATCTAACTTTAAAAAAACAGTAAGTCTTTTTAACATTAGGATAAGATTCCTAGAAATAAACAAAATACTCAGTCTGAGTATTATAAAATTAGATTATGTTCTTAAATTGCTTTCATACTAATAGATTAGTAAAATTACTAAATATATCTCAACGTGTTATTCAATATTTGGATGAAATGAAATATAAGCATGATTTAATTGTAAAATATTATGTAGCAATTATATATCATACCGTCTAATAAAATATTCTAACAAAATATACAGCTTAAAATTTACAGGAGTTATATATTTGTAATTAGTTCCTTAATGCTGTTTCTTATTCATTAATTAGTAATTAGCATTTCCACTCCAAAACTAAGTCACAACATTTATCAAGATCAATCTTATTGTAGAGGACAGGAATAAATAAGCATGTCTGGAAAATATAAATTTTCCAAGGGTTAGATTCCTAATTTGATTCCAGATTCTCTTATCAAAGCTGAAGCATTTCTATTTGGCCAATTTAGTCAAATGTCCTATGAACAATGTAGTTTAATATAATGTTCATAGATAATTTTGCATATTTGAGTTAATTTTCATATAGAATGTGATTTCCTGCTTTTCAGTAATTACTATAGATTACTTTTAAATCTTTGCAAAAGGAAATTTTAAAATACAATATTCCATTCTAATGTATTAAAACTTTTAGTTTGTGCTTGTAAAGGGTGATATGACATTAACTGCAATGATATTAAATGAGGACTAATTGTACATTGTAAAGTTTGGATATAATTTTCAATTTAAATTTAAATATACTTTACAACTTACATTTTTATCAGCAGTTCCTTGACTATTAACAAGTTCATAAAGTTCTACTTGTAATTGCTTGCGTGATCTTTCTAATTCATCTAACTGCTCTTGCTTGTCTTCTAAATCTCTTGTCAAAGAAAGAATTTTTGTTTCTTTTTCTCTAATTTCTCTTTCTGCATTATCACGTTCTAATGCTATTCTTTCAGATACAGCTTTTTCTTCTGCAAGCATTTGATCAAATTTTCTTTGTTTTTTCTCAAGTTCTGATACTTTAGATCTTTGATTATCTAATTCACAATTCAAATCTTCCACCTATTATAAATAATATTTTGAGATTAACTGTTATAAAACTTTAATAATTAATAAGAAAAACTAATTACTTCAGATTGTAGTTTCTTTTTTGATTTCTCTAATTTATCATAAGCAGTCTGTAATTCTTCTACTAGTCTTTGTAATGCTTCTAAATCTTTGTTTTGTTTTTTTCGTATTTCTTCTAAAGTGGCTAATTGTTCTGCTTCTTCTTCCTCCTTTTTCTTGGATTCTTGAACCTAATAAATTGAAATAAAAATTAAAATTATTATTTTTAGACTATTATATTTGTTTAGATCTTGGAGCTGAATAATAATAATAAAATTCTAATAGACAAAATTGTACATCACAACAAACCAGACATCACTCTCATTAGATAAACATAAAGTTATTTACATTGTAGATATATCAATACCCAACACACAACATCCAGAATCCATTCATCCAAAAAATTAGCAAATACACAGAACTCTCACAAGAAATTATGCATCTTTCAGGAATGCTAAAGGTAGTCACAGTACCCATCATTCTTTTCACAACAGGAGTAATTCCTCACACTCTACACAAAAGCCTCAAAACACTAGATTTACATCCCAAGACATATATAACATTACAAAAGACATTACTACTAGATACAGGAATACCTCAGAGTTACATCACCTTTGGTTCCAGATGGATGCCATAAACTGAAAATGTCCGTAAATTGAAGCATTCCTTTTTTCACTTATCAATGTATTTACATGCAATGTCAGTTATGTAATAATCATTTAGTTTCTTTATCCATAACTGACAAAAAAACAGTAAAAATTTACAAAAATATACTGTACTTAGCCACACGTGCTGACTAATAATTCAAACATGGCGGCAAGAAATATCTAGACGACTCCTGAAGGTGAGAGTTAGCAATACTTTTTCTCCCAGAAAATTAGGTAAATTTGCAATTATCCAATACAGTAACAGCTCGACATGACGATATTACATGATATATAAGAACTGATTATCAAAACGATCACTTAAAACACTGTACAGTAGTACTATGTTTAGAATAGATAAAAATTATGTATGTACCTTTTACATAATATTTGATATTTATTGCACTTATCTGATTCATGCATTAATAAATGAATACATAATAGTTTTTTTCAAGTTTAGTTGTTAATTTTTTTAACTATTTTGGCAAACCCAGCATAGTAATAAAACAGCCTGATGATCGATGAACGCTGAAAACATTTGATCGCATGACTGATGGCCATGCATACAATTCCTCACATAACATTCTTAATATTGAACTGTAATAGCAGATATGTTATTTGTATTTAATCACAGCAAAACAATAAACTGTTTAATATCTCAGTAAGATCGCCACAGTGGAAGCATGCTGTGCTCTCTCTGAAGAATCCTGTGTCCGTAATTCCGAATCACACGACATAAATTCAGGGAATGGTGGAAATTCAGAATGTATGTAAATCCGAAGCACCATAACTTGGGGTATTCCTGTACGTGCAAAATAATAATAAAGTTTCTCAGCACTGACACAGACAGTTAATACATAATTAAACATTTCAAGTAGCTATGTCTTGACTCTTGTCTGATATAGCACTTTGCTTCGGAATTATTCCGTGCTCATTGATAAACAACTACATAATAAACAAAAGCTTTTTTTTATAAAATATTTTTAAATATATAAGTAATAATTAAATCCATAGTAAACAGAGACCAGGTTCGGGAAACAAAACAAAAACAAAAAACAAGCTTCAAAGCTGAACCAAAACTTTTTATTTAAAGTACTTTCAGATTAAAACCCATCATCAGTAAAAATTTTACTGATGAGTTTTAACCCGTAAGTACGTTAAATAAAAATTTTTCAGTTCGGCTTTGAAGTGTGCTTTTTGTGTTTTTAATAATTATAATTATCAATATGTATGTAATTAATGCTTCATAGGAACATAGAAGATTCATCAATACATTGATTATTAAATAAGCAACAGTTATATTTATGACATCATTTGGATGTTTATTTTTGCAAATTAAGAATTCAAAATTGCATTTAAAGTTCAAAATACTTATATCTATATATATTTCTTGAGAATAAAAATTTGATTATGTTCCTAAAAGACATTCTCACAACTCAGTTTTAAATTTTTATCTTTGTAATTCAAAAAATAAAATTTTATAGAAAATTGGTATTTACCTGCTGCATTAGCTGAGTTATTTGTTTTTCTAAAGCTTTTTTTGCTTCTTCCTCTTCCTCCAACTGTTCTTGTAGGTTATCTCTCTCACTTTCTGCCTGTCTTAATTTTGAACTCAATGCAAGTTTTTGTCTGGTTTCATCTTGTAAAGATTCCTAGAGAATTTAATTATTTTGAAAATTTTCAAATATTTATAATTTTATAAAGAAAAATATAAAATAATTAATATTCTATATGTGTGTAGCAATTTTCCTACTGTCACACTTCAAATATAAATTTCTCATTTAATATTTTATCTACTAAAAAGCACTTTTTTGTTATTTGTGCATTACTACATAAAATTTTTTTTATAATTTGGGGAATGAATAATTAAAATATATTAATCTATCTTAGAAAACAAATTTAAGTTGTATTCTTACATAACATTTATTATTATTATTATTATTATTATTAATTTAAAAATAACATTTTTACTTGAGTTTCTGCTAATTGAGATTCCAGGGCACTTGTGCTTTTTGCAGCCTGAGATGCTTTTGTGTCCAATATTTCAAGTTGTGAACTCACAGATTCCAATTCAGCCTAGAAAAATTTATATGAACAATCATAATGAAATATTTTAAGAATTTAAAATATTTTGAAACTTATAATTCACATCAAAATATAGTTTAATTAACATATAATTTTATTTAATATTTATTGAAAAATTCTATTCAACCTGTAATTTTTGAATCTTTTCAGCTTGCTCAGATTTGTTACGTTCAGCATCAGCTAATTTAATGGATAATTCCTGTAGTTGTGATTCAAGTTGTTTTCTTTTACGTTCAGAATCTTGCCTAGATGCTGTAAGTGTGTTAATTTCATTTGCCATTTCAAAATTTTCAGTTTCAAGATTACTTTTAGCTTTTTCAAGTGCTGCTTTTGCCTATAAAATATATTTAAAAATAAGAAATTTTATAAAAATATTGATATTTTATTATTATTCTTCTACTTTATATAAAATAATACTAATACCTTTTTAACAGAATCTAATTGTTCATTCAATTGCTCTATAGCTTGGTTATGCTTTTGACGGTAATCTACAATTTGAGCTTCATGTAGAGCTGCTTCATCCTCCAATGATTTTTTTAATAAGGCTATTTCTTTTTCTCTTTTTGATCTTAATTCTTGCTGGGCTGCTGTTGAATCAAGAGAATCTAATAATTCTGTCTTCAAAGCTTCTAATTCCTATTCATATAAATTAATTTTACTTAAGAACCATTTTGATTATGGTAATAATAAAATTTTGAATTTCATAACATTTTTCTTATATATAAATGAAGTCAAAAAGAAGGGGGAAAACCAAAATTTATAATAAAAATTTATATTTTTTTTATAACAATTAAATGTATCACAATAATTATACCTCATGCAAATCTCTCTTTTGTTTCTCTGCTTTAGCACGAGCCAATCTTTCACTTTCTAAATCTTCCTGAACCTCAGATAACTGACTTTCAATTTCACGAAGTGTTTTTTGTGCTTGAGCTTTAGCTACAGCTTCTTCATCACATCTAATTTTATAAAAAAACAAATATTTCACATTATTATATAATAGTACATAAATTCAGTGCAAGTAAATAATTTTTCAAAGAAAAATATAATACTAAATTCTAAAGATTTTTGTTGTTATATGAAAAAAATGAAAGTTAAAGATACTGTTGATAACATTATGTGATTGATATTAACATTACCATCAATAATTTCTAACTTATAATATGTCATAATCTTAATAAAAGAAACTACTAAAATTACTATGACAAGCTATAAGTTAGGCATTATAGGATGATAATTATATTTTCTACTTTATATCAAGCTATATATAATTAATAAATTTAGAACATTATAAAAATAAGCATGTAATAATTTATGTGCATAAATTTGACTTATGTAAATTTTAAGTTTGATCTATATAATATTGCCAGGAAAAACTTTGAATATGCAATATAATTTAATTAAATTTCATAAATAATTTCACTATCATATTTAAATCTTTGAGAATGCATTTTTCTGCATTTCATTTTTTAAAATATTCTTTTTTTCTATTTAAAATTCAATTATAGCAAACTAGCAAAGTGTGCTGATCATTCTAATTACAAAATTATACAGTCAAATCCCAATAAGACGTTACCATTTGTTTGGGGATGATTTTGGCAGCTAACTGGGGTTGGTGGTTTATCGAAAACACATAGTATAGAAATGAAGATGAACTCCAAATTTATTAAATTTAATAAAATACAGTATTATTGCTGCTAAATATATTATTTATATTTAGCATTCAAAGTAACATTCTAAAAATTGTATACTTTAAAGTATAGTACGTACACGTACACACACACACAATACTCTAGAAAACATGTCCATTTGCTGTTCTGATCCTTTGAGTTCTCTGTAAAACACAATATACACAGCTCACTATAGAGCATCCTTATTTGATCAGTATGCAATAAAAGATGGAAACGATCTAGTTCTTACAATCTTAAATTTTCTCTCTAGATGTGAACCAGGCTTAAAGAGACACAAGATTAACCATTAACTCAATCTTTTTCATCCATTGGTTACAAATGAATCCAAAGAGCTTTTAATACCATATATATATTACTGATAAACTTCAAGATGTAAGTCACCTTACATGCTCATGGCAGATTAACAAGGACAAATACAATACCAAAAGGAATATTTGTTTAGACCAGACCTGGTTTAGATGTTTCTACTGGCAAATGGTGTCTTATCAGAGTTTGCCTATTCCATTAACATAGGGAAGATCCATTCTGCCAAATTTCTGGTCGTCAGCAAGGGTAGCAGCTTAATAGGGGTGTCTTATCGGGTTTGATTATATAGACTATCTAAAAGGAAAACTTGTCTCAATGATTAAGTTGGATCATTAGAATATTATCCTAAAGATCCTGTCAAGTCTATACTGAGACAAATTTTTATTTCAAATAGTCAAAATTAAAGTTTAAATATAGTTTTATCTATTAATAATTAGTCTAATTATTAAATAAGAGTTTATTTAAATATTATTGCTAGGATTATCTAGCATTTCATTATTAAATTATTAATATCTGCTAGATAACTCAATTATATATTTCTCAATTATATATTCTTACCCAAATTTAAAAAAGTGTGATATGTTTCTGGGAAAAAGCTTGTAAACTGAATTTTCAGAAATAAAGGATAAGATTGTCTTTTAAAGAAAAATTATAACACTTCATAACAAAGGACAAAGTAACAATGTTAACATTCATATACAACCTTTTAATATTTCATCATGCATAAAATATAAAAAAGATGCATAAAATGAATAAAATACATTTCAATTCAGAACATTAATAAAAAGTTAAATCAGAATTTAGATATATGAATGCTGGTACATAGGTATTTAGAATTAAATAGAGCATATATAGAAAATATTTTTTTTTTTGTATTAAATAAATTTTACAATTACATTACAACTTAATATTTAGAAAATAAACTAAAAATAAATATTAAATTATTAAGAATAAACACTAACTATTTGAGAATATAGTTAATCTGTTTTATGAGATGAAGATGACTATTTAGAGTAAACTGTTTTTATTTTATAATTTAGTTTGCTCTATTTACTTAGTAGAAAGTGATAAATTCTTATCAAAGTTAACACTTGTTTTTTATTAAAAAACAAGTGCTAAATTTAAAAATTTAGCAAAAAACAAGTGCTAATTTAGTATGAATGATTAAAAAACAAAAGATTTTATTAAAAAACAACAGATAAAGTAGATAACATCTTGTATATTAAATTATTATAATCTATATAATTAGAGTTTTCCATTCATTTTCATCCAGTGAGAAGAGTATTTATTGATTAGTCTTGTTTTTGACAAAAATGCCTCAGTAAATTTTATTTTCTTGGTTTGAAAAAAATTTTTTTATTTTTTTTAAATAGAGAATAATCCAAGTTTTGGACATGATGATGAATTGGTTTTTAAGGACAAGTGATTATTTACAATGTATGTGAATATTTTAAAAATGAGACTCCATATATATATATATATGAGTCTCATTTTTAAAATACAGCTAGTTCTCGACTTACGACCACGATTGGTTCCGACAGACCGGTCGTAACACGAATTGGTCATAAGTCGAGTAGGCTATATGTACACTGTACAGTAATTTGAAGTGATGTTATAAAAATATTTAAGTTAAATTATATCATAAATTTTTTTTATTATTGTTATAAATCA